>JAURVB010014001.1:0-42897 GCA_033002965.1 Piper betle | reverse complement strand
TTACCAGCATCGGCTGGGAGTTGGGGATCAACCTGCATCATGGAGGGAAGAGGTTTCTTTCCTCCCATGATCAATTTGGTCTTCCACTCCAACCTCACTCAATCAATGAAAAGATGAAGATTGCAGAGAAAGGAACCAATTCGAAATTCAAATTCACGAATTCAATGTAACAACAAAACATGATAGTCTCATCCTACTTTCCCCCCTTTATACAAATGAAACCCTTTATGTCCTACCCAATTACCCGAGTATCACCCAATTACAATTCAAAAGACTCCGCCTGAGTTTCAAAAAGCTCTGCCTGCCCGTTTGCTTCTCCATTCTATCTCCTTGTTTCTCAACTTCCCTGATTCCTCTGTAATTCGTGTATCATTGCCTCCCCCTTATGATCTTCCTTGTCCTCAAGGAAGTGAGCATGATGTCTTCGAATAAACTTCTCAGATTCCCATGATCCTTGCTCAATTGTTCCTCCTAACCACTGAATGCAATAGAAAACCTTATTTCCCTGACAGCTTTTCTGGATAACTTGAATAGGCTTCTCAGGCAGCATTCCGGATTCTGTTAATTGTGCTAGCAACGTCGACTCTGCTGCTTGAGATTGTTTGATTGTTGGTTTGAGCATCGAAACATGGATGACATTATGAATTCTGGACTCAGCTGGCAAGTTCACCCGATAAGCTACTGGACTGATCTTATTAATGATGGTGTATGGTCCTGCATACCTGGGAGCAAATTTGTTGTTCCTTCTTCCCAGTACAGAGTGTTGTCTATAAGGCTGCAACCTGACATAAACTTCATCTCCTACGTTAAACTCTAATTCTCGACGCCTTTTATCTGCATTCATTTTCATTCGATCCTGTGCTTTCTGCAATTGACATTTGAGTGCTTTCAGCATTTTGTCTCTGTCCATTAAAGCAGTGTTAACTTCTTCCAGTTGTGTTGTTCCAGGTATGTAAGTCATCAGTGTAGGAGGTGACCTTCCATATACCGCTTGAAAAGGTGTCATTCCTATTGAGCTGTGAAGGGATGTGTTATAACAGTATTCTGCCCATGGAAGCCATCGGCACCACTCTTTTGGAGTATCACCTGTGAAACAACGCAAATACATCTCGAGTACCCTATTGGTTACCTCTGTTTGCCCATCCGTTTGAGGGTGATAGGAGGAGCTGAAATTAAAAGTAGTTCCTTGTAGTCGAAAGAGTTCTTTCCAAAACTTGCTTACAAAAATGGGATCCCTATCACTAACTATGGATCTAGGTAATCCATGTAATTTGAAGATATGAGAAAAAAACAGTTGCGCTATCTGAGAACCTGTATATGGATGTTTCAAGGGTATAAAATGAGAGTACTTCGACAATCTGTCCACCACCACATAAATGGCAGTCTTTCCTTCCGAGGAGGGTAACCCTTCCACAAAATCCATTGAAATATCCTCCCAAATTTGATTCGGAATAGGTAAAGGAGAAAGTAAACCCTTGGGAGAAAGATGTTCACTCTTGTATTGTTGGCATGTATGGCAGGTTTTTATAAATTCCCTAACCATCTTGGTAAGTCCCTTCCATCTGAAAACTTGTTTAATTCTGTAAATTGTCTTGTCCCCTCCTTCATGGGTGGCAGCATGCATTTCCTTAATTATCATGGGAATGATTTCAGAAGATGAATCCAAATAAATCTTTCCTTTATAATACAGAATTCCATTGTGTTCTTCCCAATTTGAAGGCAGCAATTTCATCTGAAGTTTTCTTTTAAGCTCTTGAATTTCTACACTTCCATCCATGGCTTCTTTTACAGCATTCAACCAATCGGAAACTACCATGGACAAAGGAGCTAATGATAGGACAGATCCTTCATTTGGTTCTTCCTTTGGTACTTCCTTGTTCATGTTGTTCTTCCAACTGCCGAGACAAAGAATCTGCAACCACATTCTCTTTTCCTTTTTTATAAACAATAACAAAGTCATAAGCCATCAGTTTAATCAACCACTTCTCTTGTTGCCTCGTGGTTATCTTTTGCTGCCATAAGTATTTAAGGCTATGATGATCAGTTTTAACAATAAATTGCTGTCCCAACAAATAACCTTTCCACTTATCTACCGAAAGAACTAGGGCTAATAATTCTCGGTCATATGCTGACATGATTTGATTTTTTCCTTTTAAAGCTTTGCTAAAGAAGGCAATAGGGTGATCTTCCTGCATTAAAACAGCCCCCAGTCCTGAAGTAGAAGCATCACATTCTATTGTAAAAGGTTTAGAGAAATCTGGTAATGTCAACACTGGAGCTGAACACATGGCTTGTTTCAATTTATTAAATGCTATAGTAGCCTCAGCTGTCCAATGAAATCCTTGTTTCTTTGTCAGTGAAGTCAAGGCAGCAGCTAACATTCCATATCCACGAATAAACCTTCGATAGTAACCTGTGAGTCCTAAAAATCCACGCAAAGCCTTAAGTGACTGAGGTTGAGGCCAACCCTTGATAGCCTCTAATTTGCTGTCATCCATTTTTACTCCTTCCCTGGTAATGAGATGCCCTAAATAATCCACCTTACATTGTCCAAATTTGCATTTTGATTGTTTTAGGAACAACTGATGAACAACAAGGATGTTAAAAACAGTTTCTAAATGAATCAGGTGATCCTCCCACCTTTTGCTGTAAATCAGGATGTCATCAAAAAAGACTATTATAAAATGACGAAGATGAGGAGAAAAGATTTGATTCATCAATTGCTGAAATGTGGCAGGCGCGTTGGTGAGTCCAAAGGGCATTACCAAAAACTCATATTGTCCATGATGAGTTTGGAATGCAGTCTTGTAAATGTCTTCACCTTTAATTCTGATTTGATGATAACCTGCCCTGAGATCTAGTTTTGAAAAAAATTGTGCTCCCTTCAACTCGTCCAACAACTCATCTATGATGGGAATTGGAAACTTGTGTTTAATAGTTGCTTGATTCAGGGCTCTATAATCTACACAAAATCTCCAAGATCCATCCAGTTTTTTAATCAACAGAACAGGAGCAGAGAAGGGACTAGAGCTGTTTCGAATCATGCCTTGTGACAGCATCTCTTTCACTTGCCTTTCTATTTCTTTCTTCTGAAAATGTGGATACCTATAAGGCTTACTCTTACATAATTTGGCCTCTTCTTTTAGTACAATCTGATGGTCACACTCCCTTTGAGGTGGCAATCCCTTTGGCTCACTGAATAAAAACTTAAATTTGTCCAGCAACTGGTGGAGTTCATTAAGTTGGAATTCTTGCAGTTCAGAGTCTGGATAGTCTTGCTTATGCTCCATTATTTGAAGGAGAGTTGCCACTTCATTCAACTGAACATGCCTACTTAATTGTTTTCCAGAAATTAAAGAGGAAGATAATGTTTTCAATCCTTGTAACATGACATCCTGATCCTTCCACCGAAACCTCATTCGCATCTTCTGAAAATTCCAATCAACTGATCCCAAAGTAGACAGCCATTTAATTCCCAACACCACATCATAATCATTGAGAGGCAAAATCTGGAAATTCACATTGAAAGTATGTCCTTGGAGAGTTAACAAAATAGATTCACAATCTCCCAAGGTCTGAATGTGTTCTCCACTTGCGACCTTCACCTGAACATTTCGTGAGGTCACAGTTGGAATCTGTAAGTGCTGCACTACCTCTTGACTTATGAAGTTATGTGTGCTTCCAGTGTCAATTAACACTATAACTTTTCCACTCTTGATCCGTCCTACCACACGCATAGTTCCAGCAGATATCACTCCATTAATTGCCCTCAATGATATCTCAGGCTCCTCTTCAGTATCCTCACTCTCACTGTCTTCTGACTTTCCTTTTACCTCTTCTTCTTCCCCACACTCAATCAGAAAAAGTCTTTGACACTTATGTCCACTCTCATATTTTTCATTACAGTTAAAACAAAGTCCTCTTGCTCTTCTTTCTCTGATTTCAGTTGGCGTCAGCCTCTTGATGTCATGTATTCTTGGAGTTGACTTCAGCTTGGAAGCAAGGTCCTTCTCTCCATCCATCTTTGAAGGCCATGTCATTTTGCTGTTGCTCTTTCCTTCTCCATAGCTGTTAGAATTATAAGACAGCCTTCTTTCTGACATTGAGTATTTCTTCTTCCTTGATTCTAATCTCTGCTCATACTTTTTGGCATATGAAACAGCTTGATGAACAGTTTGAGGTTCTTTCAATTGCACACTATACTTAATATCTTCTTTCAATCCACTCACAAAATAGGATGCTAATTGATCTCTTGGAATTCCCTTCGTCTTACTAAGTAGTGTTTCAAACTGGATCTGATATTCTGAAACACTTCCTAGCTGCTGTAATTTAATCAATTCACCTATGTAATCATCAAAAGCAGAAGGTCCAAATCTAACAAGAATTCGATCTCTAAACTGATCCCAATTCAATTCACCTTCTTCCTCCCACAAGATCTGATACCAGATCTGAGCATGTCCTTCCAAATGGAAGGTAGCAACCGTCACTTGATCTTCATAGGCTATACTATGACACATAAAAAAGCGTTCTGCCCTCATCAACCAAAATCCAGGATCCTCCAAACCAGAGAACTTAGGAAATTTCAATCGAATTTGTTGCAAAAATTTAGAATGTGTAGATTCAGTCAGATTTCTCATACCTCTCCTTTTTCCTTCCCAGGTCCGATGAGAGTCTCTATCATGCCTAGATCTTCCTGGTGATCCGTCACTAATTTGTTCATTCTCCATTGTACTCTGCGCCATCACCACCTTTGATCTTGACCTTTGCTGCTCCACTTTTGAAGAGGAAGCCTTATCTGTAACCAGAATCTTCAACTGTTCTTGAATTCCAACCAGAACAGCCTCAATTCCAGCAATCCTTTCCACACCAGTCTTCCTGTTAGCAGCCATATCATCTCCCATCTTCTCCAATTGTTGCTCCATTTTGTCAATCCTCGCTTCAACTCCCAGTGGCTCTGATACCACTTTGTTACCAGCATCGGCTGGGAGTTGGGGATCAACCTGCATCATGGAGGGAAGAGGTTTCTTTCCTCCCATGATCAATTTGGTCTTCCACTCCAACCTCACTCAATCAATGAAAAGATGAAGATTGCAGAGAAAGGAACCAATTCGAAATTCAAATTCACGAATTCAAGTGACAAACAAAACATGATAGTCTCATCCTACTTTCCCCCCTTTATACAAATGAAACCCTTTATGTCCTACCCAATTACCCGAGTATCACCCAATTACAATTCAAAAGACTCCGCCTGAGTTTCAAAAAGCTCCGCCTGCCCGTTTGCTTCTCCGTTCTATCTCCTTGTTTCTCAACTTCCCTGATTCCTCTGTAATTCGTGTATCAGAGGAGGAGGGAAAAAGAAGGAAGAAGAAGGAAAAGGAAGAAGAAGGAGAAGTTGGAGAAGCCACCCACCATCTCCCCCACCACCCTCCATGGGCAGCCATGGTGGAGAGGGCTGCCAGCCCTCCAACCCTTTCCCCCTTCCCTCCCCTCCCTTTCCAACGCCCTTTCTTTTTTCAGAAAAAAAAACCAAAAAACCCCAGGCCCCTATTTTTTTCCTCACGTTCTCTTCATAATGGCTCCCACATTTTTTTATTTGACACATGTTGTACAAACACCTTTCTAGTACCTTTTTATTTTTAATTTTCTTTTCTACTAAAAAACATGGTTAAAAAAATACAACCAAACTCCTTTGAAACAACAAATTATTATAATTTATCTGACTATTCAAAGAGGGTTATTTATAAAATTAGAGACTATTTCTAATATTGACCATGCGCAACATAACTTTGTGCATAGTATAATTAATATAAATAAATGTTATATATTCCCCTAACAATTTGCACTATCTTACTACAATTTGCTTCACAAAAATAAAAAATAAAAAGTCATATCCTATATGTTGATAAACAATTAGCTCCAATCCTCAAAATAGTATTCAAAGGTAAAGTGGTATAAGCCAAAGTCAACTTGGCGCATTGTGAGGATCTTGTCTACGTAGTAATTTCATTTCATACAAGGCGACGTAATGTTATATATTCCCCTAACAATATGCACTATCTTACTACAATTTGCTTCACAAAAATGAAAAATAAAAAGTCATAACCTATATGTTGATAAACAATTAGCTCCAATCCTCAAATAGTATTCAAAGCTAAAGGGGTATAGGCCAAAGTCAACTACTTGGCGCATTGTGAGGATCTTGTCTATATAGTAATTTCATTTCATACAAGGCGACATAATCATGTACAAAGTTTATTTTGGAAGGCCATATTATGTATATACCTTAATATATATAACACCATTGTTACGCACGTACATTCATATCATTCACATATTTCTAGCCAACATCTCTACCTTATTTCCTGGTATTGATAATCTCTTCTTCCTCTCAATCGGATACTTCTCCAAACAAAAGAAAGCATTCGATGGTAAGAGTTTTTTTGTTTGTATGTTATCCAAAAACTATTATACAAAAGAGTTATAAATCAATTTATAACTTTTTATTTTCTGCTTCAAGTTAATATTACATCGTTTAATGTTGATCGGTGCAGGCGAGGGCCGTAGCAATTGGGCAGTTTGGTGGTGCAAGTGGGGCTTCGTGGGATGACGGTGATCATTTCACCGCAGTAAGGCAAATAGTTCTTCGCTGTGGGGCTGCCATTGACTCCATTCAGATTGAGTATGATTCATGTGGACGCTCCGTTTGGTGCGGCAAGCATGGTGGGGATGGGGGTGGGTAGGTTACGGTAAGAACAGTTAAATGAACTAGGGAAGATGTCGTGTCATGCGTGACCTATACCGGTTAAATTTTAATTTTATCATTAAATAATAAGATAGATGACAATAATTTAATGTTTTAGATATAAACTATGTTTGAATTTAAAAATATATCCTATTTGAATGAAAATATAAATTATAATTATTTAATTTTTTTATTATATTTTTTAAGACAATTAAATAGACTCTTATTATTATGAAATTAGTCCGGTATTGAACTCCTAACCTACTATCGTTAGGTATTGTTATTAATTTGTTTAAAAGAAATTGTGATTAGTGAGATTCAAACCCTTAACTCTCTACAGGAGGTATTTTTATTATATTTTTAACTTTTTTTAATATATTATGATTGGCTGAATATTCTCTTACTTTTAATCTTAGGCAACTATTAAGTTCCCCTTTTATTAATAAGAGTAGATTAGGCACCGAAATCACTTCATATTGTATAGAAAAATTTTAAATTGAATGAAAAGGCGATAGACTTTCATTTTATTAGAGACAAAATCTATTTAAATCTTTCATAAATAGATTATAATATAATTTATCATAATATTTTTATTTTTATTTGGTTTTGATCGGTTAAATCTTCTAATAATCATCGTTTTATTAATAAGAGAATATTAATGCCACAGATTTTAAGTTTTAATTTTAACCTGACACTTAACGATGGAGACATGTGGTGACTTTTTAAAATAGTTAATATTATTAAAAATCTATGATATTTTCCGTTTGTAAAATCACGACTGTCCTGGTTTTGAATTAGGTAAATAAGGTGGGTCTACTTTGACCCAGCTTTTATTCTTATTTTTTGAAAGAAAATCATCACCAAAGACGGCGTCCAAATTGGGGGCGCCCAAATCCAGCGACTACACAACTCCAGAAAGCTAAGGGCAATATAATATGGTTTCTCCGGCCCAATTTAATGGGTGGCAACTAGATATAGTAATTTGGAAAAAAACAAAAAAACTAGATCCTAGTAGCCCTTGGCCAAGTCTGATTGGGGTGGCCTAGTTCGTTTGGCTTGAGCTACATCTGGCCCCCCGGTGCCAAATCAAAGGGTACTGTTTACATAAAATGAATTTGAGATATAAATATATATACATATATATATATAATAGTATTTATGATAAGGCTGATCACATAAATTTATTTTTTAAAGATTGTAAGCCAAATGAGCAATTATTGTATTTTTTAATAAGAACTATCAATCTGTATGCTGATTGATTTCACTGATTTTTTTTTTTTTTGTAGATTGGCTTCAACTATCCACAAGAAACCCTAATCTCCATAAGTGGGTACATAGATGGCTTTGGTAGCTGGCCTAGTGTGATCAGATCACTGAAATTTGAGACCAACATGAGAAAGTATGGACCATTTGGAGAGGAGAGAGGCATGTACTTCTCCCTTCCACCAATGGGAGGAAAGATCATTGGATTCTATGGCAAGTCCGGAGTTGTTCTGGACTCCATTGGAGTGTACTACAGCCCCCAAGATAATTAAGCTGCTCAACAGTTCTCATTTTAACCATGGCATGCAGTCCTCAAGATTATTGTAATCTCCGAACTTTGCTTTGTGTTTTCTTTAATTTTCTAATTCGAATAAATCAGGATGGGCATGTCAGTACTACTCAGTAAGGTTCAAATGAAGGCAAATCTTACAAATTTCAGTATTATTTAATTAAGCTTTTGTAATTTGTATCAGAACTTGTTTTTCTTTATCGATATTGGAAGCCGGGAGTAATATTTGAGGCGCAAATAATTTCAACCTTGTAAGATTTGGTGCTCTTAAGTTCAGTTTTTGGTTGGAGTAAAACCCGACTCAGTGTTAATTAAGCTTAAAGCTGGATTTAGTAAGTCACACTGCAAGAAATCAGGGTATCATTGGCGACAAAAGTCGTCACTTTCTGTAAGAAATTTATAACTTAAGTGATAAATTTGTTGTCAATATTCTACAGTTCGCATGGGGGAGGGGACACAATCTAATCAACCACTCATTGAGAGGCTAAAAGATGATGCTGCGTCCCCTTTAACATGGGCAATGTTTTCCGTTCTCAACAAGAAAATAGCTGCCATGTCTCATCCCCATGCATATCACCGGACACCAGCAATATATGTTTTAAATGGAGGGTTAGTATCTGGGAGCACAAAAGATGGAAGAAACACAAAGCACGAGAAGTTGGTTTCCTTCTCCTTTCTACCTTGTCACCTTTTTGTATTGTTCTTTGATTTCCGAAGTTCATACATGTCCTCTACTATATAAATTAGTACCATGCCATGTTATAACATATATAGACCTCAATCAATCTGACCAATACTTGTGTTCTTCTTGTTTATGGTAAGCCAATGTGCTAGTGGGTTGGTCTTCTTTGCTTCAATTTCTTTACAACCAGTGTTACTCTTTCTAGATCAAATGGAAAGGAAGAGATTCTCAATGGTAATAGGAGATGATCAGGAAGAAGCTGTTAGCTCTGAGCTTCCAATGGTTATACCTCCAGACTCCAAGGGAGCCCATGGAGTTCCCTATCAAGATCATGGAGCGTCTCCGCAGATCAAATTTCCAAGGCACTTGCCCAGAAAAAAATGGCCTTACATGTCCCTAATGCTTGCATACATGTAGTTGCAAATCCGACATTGTTTTGCTTGATGTACAGTTTGATTATCTCCTTGTCATGTTTTATTAGCAGCACTCTAATAGCCACCAATTAGTAGCAAATTGTGATTGGTTCCATACCAACGTTGGCATTTATGGGAAGAAAAAGACGGATAAAGAGAAGGCCAGGATTGACAATGCACGTATACATGCAGCTCTTTCAGTGGCCGGCGTCGCAGCTGCCGTGGCAGCGGTGACAACGGATTTTGCCGGAAGGGGAAACTGTTGAGTCCAATATGGCCATTGCCTGGCTTCTGCGACGGAATTACTAGCATCACACTGCATAGAGATTGCCCAGATGGCTAATGCTGATGGAGACCAACTATTCTCCCTTGTTAGAACTGGTATGGATGTTAGGAGTGTTGGAAATTGGACATAAATATATACATGAATCAGGAATTGTATCATATGTTATTATATAAGGTTGGCTAAATTAAATTGATCTACTAAAGTTAAAGGTTATGAGCCATAAATTAAGGTGTGGAATTTAATGAGAAAAGTGTGGAATTTAATGTGTAGATACCTTTTCATAAATTCTCTTTCGTTATGGGTGGAATTGAATTTATGGAACTAAGGCTATAAATATGGAGGTTATGGTCCCTGAATTCATATCTGGTTTTCGTTCTGGTATCCCATTGTCCAGAACTTTGGTTTAGAAAACTAGTCTTGAATTTGGAAGATCCAAAACCTAAGTGATCAAGACTCTGATTTCTTTATGGCTTCAGGTACGCTTCCGCTATTTCATTTATTTATTTTATTTCTCTCGATAATTTGATATGAAATCTAAATTCTAAATAAAGTCTATCAAGCGGCATCAGAGCCAACTTCATATCAAATTATTGAGCCTTAGGTTTTATTTTATAAATTTTTGTGGGATTTAATCCCAAAATTAAGGTCCTCTTTTGGTAACATAACATGAGGAAAATAAAGTTACAAAAGGTTATAATTTTGGAAACTCCCACATAAAGATATTTTTTTTATAACCTTTTGGTTAAAACATAATTAATATTTTAAAATTTATTAAGGACTACAATATGCTGCCAAAGTAGCCTCTTTTGTGGAAATTAATTTATTTTTTAAATATTAAGATAATTATGAGTATTTAATTCATGTGGATATTAATCGGCCAAAAGGAAGGTTAATGTTTGACAGAATTCTATATTCATATGTGGTAATAGGTATGGGACAATTATCAAGTGTCCATGTGGATGATAAATCGGCCAAAAGGAAGGTTTATTATTTGACAGGATTTATTGTTCATATTTTACTACACTAAAGACTCATTATTGTAATAAATATGGGATAATTATCAGGTTTCCATGTGGATAATAAATCGGCCAAAAGGAAGGTTTTTATCTGACAGGATTTATTATCCATATTTGATTATGACATTAAAATAATAAATATGAGATAATTTTTAGGTTTCCATGTGAATGATAAATCGGCCAAAAGGAAGGTTTATTATTTGACAGGATTTATTATCTATATTTGATTATTGCACTAAGAGTACCATTTACAAAGAGTTCAGAGTGGTAAAGTATCAATAGAACATATTGGAACAAACTCCATGGTTGCGGATCCGCTTACTAAAGGATTACTACCCAAGGTCTTTCATGAGCATGTTGCTCAGATGGGTATTGTATCATTTGATGATATGTTACTTTAGTGGGAGTTTGTAATAAACTGCAGTATTTTGGTTTAAGGTTCACTCTGTTTTGGTATTTTGGTGATCTCATAAGGTTGGACCAGTTGAAAATAGGCATGTTCAGATCAAATTACATGTAATTTTCATGCTACACATCCATACTTGATCTATGTCATTTGATTATGTTGGTGTATGTGACCATGGAAGGTTTAGTTACGCTCAATGTGACGAAAATCGCCTTGATCCTATATTGACATTGATTAATGGACGAGATTGTTATTTTGGTATAATGACATATGTTTGGAGCTCATAAAGTTATACAATTATTTTGTGTATATATTAAGTCCAAGTGGGAGATTGTTGGAAATTGGACATAAATATATACATGAATCAGGAATTGTATCATATGTTATTATATAAGGTTGGCTAAATTAAATTGATCTACTAAAGTTAAAGGTTATGAGCCATAAATTAAGGTGTGGAATTTAATGAGAAAAGTGTGGAATTTAATGTGTAGATACCTTTTCATAAATTCTCTTTCGTTATGGGTGGAATTGAATTTATGGAACTAAGGCTATAAATATGGAGGTTATGGTCCCTGAATTCATATCTGGTTTTCGTTCTGGTATCCCATTGTCCAGAACTTTGGTTTAGAAAACTAGTCTTGAATTTGGAAGATCCAAAACCTAAGTGATCAAGACTCTGATTTCTTTATGGCTTCAGGTACGCTTCCGCTATTTCATTTATTTATTTTATTTCTCTCGATAATTTGATATGAAATCTAAATTCTAAATAAAGTCTATCATAAAAACTTGAAAGTCAGAGTCGACTTGATATATCATAGAGTGGAGTTGACTTCAAGCAGACTTAGAGTCATTTGTAATAAAATTTTAATTATTTAAATAAATAGTTGTATGAAATTTGTATATATTGGTCTTTCGATATTTAAAATTGAAAAATATATGATTTACATTACTTAAAAATATTGATTTAGCTAATCTAAAATAAGGATAATATATTTTCATAACTTTTATGACTTGACTCGGTCAATCAATTATAAAATCACTCAATATGAAGTCATGCATGGAGTTTGATTAGGCAAACAACGGAGTAGAGTTGACTTGGGGAATTTTTAAAATTAAAAATGAGTTTTAAAACTATGTTCAGGATCCATGCTTGACTTGAATATCCATCGTGTTTAGTCTGCTATAATCAGTTGACTCAGTAGTGTCACAAAATGAAAGTAGGCTTCTAATCCATTTAATAAAATCAAGATATGTATATAGGTTTAATAATGAAAAAAATTTAATTAGTGTTGACAATTGTTGCATATACAAAATGAATAAGAGTTGTGACTATGAAAAATACTAAAAGTTGAGATGCCTCAAGTGGCCATGTAGTCATTTTAGATTAGCCTAAATCTTCTTATGGTAACAGTGTCATCATCTAATGGGCTCACTCACCCTTGTTTTGTCAAAAAAAATGAAGTCCAATATATGGTACAGATGTTTGTTAAAGCCCAATGTGACGAGCCTACAAGTGGTGTGGACGTTTGTTAAAATAAGGAGCAAGTCAATAAGTGGTAAAGAAAATCTAGTTTACCTAAGCCTTAAGTGACCCATTTTGTTAAGTGTTTAACTGCCTCACAAATGGGGCGTGTGCTGAGAATAGTCTCACATCCAAAATGAATATGAGTTGTGATCTTCATAAATATTAAGCGTCAAGCCACTTAGGTGGCTAGCTAGTTATTTTGTATATGGCCCAAATGTTCTTAATTAGTAATTATGATATAATAAATAACAAAAATGAAAAATTACTAAGGGACACTAAAAATAATCATATATTATAATTCTCTATTGTGCTCTTCCATGTGTTGATCATATTTGGTTAAAAATAGTTGTATAATAATAAAACTATTGTAAAATAATATATATTACAGTAAGGAATCTTATCTATGGTTATGAAAGTTAGACTTAGTTATGCAAAGTTTAAAGTAGTACTTATTTAATGCATTTTTTACCAAAAAAAAAGAATATTTTTTCATAAGACAAATTTGTGGGATCTTCAAACATGGTTGACCGATATAGTAGGGGGTGGACAAGTTTGGTTGCCCCCAGGCATGGGGCAATCAAACCTACCACCCTCTGGCAGGTGACCGATGAAAACCAGATTTGGCCCTGGACAGATAATTTGGCTGAGGCTAGTGAAGGTGTCATGTGTAGTTAACTAAGATCACTAAATAAATAAGTTAGATCCCCTCATGGAATTGGATTTGCTATATCAAATGCTAAAACAAATATGTTGTATCAGTTTTTGAATGGTGTAAATTACCAAAATTATAGGAGTCTAACTAATTGTCACACTTATATTTCTAAACTCCACTAATTATGGTGGTTTGATTCAGTGAGGAGGCAACTAAAGCACATTTGCTATAGAACTTGCTACAACAAATCTGCTTCCCCCATACTTAGATACTTAAGATCGTAAGAATGGACAAATAGTTGAAATGATTTAGCACAAAAAATATAAACATAATAAGCACAAGTATGGTAATCAAGGCAAATGAGTAATCTAAATAATTGTGATGTGTGAGGCAACTTAAGTTCAAACTTAGAAAAACACTTACTTTGGTGAATTAAACAAACCATACAAATTTTCAAGTGACATTGGCCTTCTTCACTTAGTTCTGTTAAAGCAATTAAGTCAAACACAAAAGAACTAAGTGAAGTGTGCAACAAAGTGAATCAAAATAAAAATAATCACATAAAGAGAGAAGGGATGAGAGAAGACACAGGAGATTTTTTAAGAGGTTCAAAACTCCTATTTCTCTTTTCTTGCCCACCAAGTCCCTTTGTTCAGAAGGTAATTTTAGTTTTACTATGTCAACTAACTTGTACAACTTAGAAGCAACCATAAGGATTCCTTCACAAGAACCCACCATGAGCCAAAGAAGCTTGTACTCCTAACGACTCCAAAAAGTCTTCCTCCACAAACACTAAGTGCTAAAGATGCTTACAACTACCTCTTAACACCCTTGGAGCAACCGCTACTTAAAGCTAGCTCTCTGTTACATAGCTCACGACCTTGAGTCGATGGAGTCTTTAATCCAAATACCTTCACTCTCTAGGCTAAGTGGTCACCTACACTCCCAACACCTTAGGAGTTTATAAATCAAGCTCACACATAAGAGCCATGTCTCAACTATTTACACAATCAAAGTACTAAGAATACAATATAGAAGGGAATGCCAATCCTAAATACAAGCTTGAGCTTCCAATAGTTTTAAGAGAGTACTATAAGTTCAATAGCATCAAAGGTGTGTGAAAACACGCACCCGAATGCCCTCTTTATCATTTAGATCTGCCTTCCCAAAATAGGAGCTGTGGGGTTTGAATATGAAAAGTTTACTTTTTCTAAGTATTAGTTTTGGAAACTTTATTGAATGATTTGTTGCCAAACAACCTAGTGAAGTATCTGCCAATTGTACATTTGAACTAAACATAGTCTTTGGTATTCCTTCAGTTATTGAAGATGTCTGTTGAAGTCTCGACACAAGCTTCACTGAACATCTATCCATTGCCGATGTGGCATTCAGTTACCGAAGCTTTGCCGAAGTTTTCCACTTCAACCCTATGCTTTGCCCATCTGATTTTTGGCTACCGAACACTTTGCCAAAGTGCCCACCGAAGACTTAACTCTCAAGCAGAATTACATGTTGAAGTCTAAGAGATGACTTAACTCTCATACTCCCCCTATATGTAGGCACACTCCCCCAAGACTTTAACCCCATACAACTCATTCACCCTCTCCCTTTGTCATCTCAGAAAACCAAATGTAAGCGTATGAAAAATTAAAATACGTAGAAGTCTAAGCCTCACCATCTCCTCCCTTGGGCGGAGGGTGCATGATGAATAGGGATGGTAGTGGATAGTCGAAAGCATAATCATCAAGGAGGATGCGAAAGTGTGCTCCATTGACATCCCGAGAGAGTGCCTCTTAGTTCCTCCTTATTTACTCTAAGCTATGGGCCATGTGATCTGCCTTCTCACTATGGGCATCCAAGGCCTCCCAAGTCTTGGTGGGACATGGTGGTTGCAATGGAGGATGTGTAGCCTCTTCTTGTGGTACCGGATTATAGTCCTCCTTGATGTTGAGGTTATCCCAAAGTGTATCCTCATCCATGTTTTCCTCCAGTGGTACCAAGTTTAAGTCCACTCTAAAGTTCAAATAGTTAATGTCCACAATTTATCTCCACAACAACATGTCCAAGTTTAAGTCGCTTAAACTTGTCCGCTATGTGTCTGCTGAAATCTTCATTGTTTTCCATCACTAAATTCAAATTTAACATTTAATTCCCATTGTTGCCTAATTAGTTCCTCCAATATTCCAAGTAATAGTTCCAGGGTTTGCTCCAAACAACCAACTTCCACATTTATAATTAGGCCAACCAAATTATATTTATAAGGCAATCGATTGATAGTCCTTAATAACATTTGCCCTAGAAACTTGTCCAAGTCCACATGACTAACCACGTTCAAGTTCTCTTGACCAAATCTGAAGTTCCTTCGAGTCCGAAACCAATAAGCTTAAATAATCTTCAAGTCCAATATCATAAATTAAGTTTCACCAACACAAAAGCTCATCAGAACTCATAGGTTGAGTTTCATCATTAAAGTTAGATAACTTCCTAAGCTTCCAAGCTATAAGCTCAACAAAGATGCCTAGTGGAGGCCTATTTTATTATTCCCTACCCCAACCTATTACATATATGTATGTCTTTTATAGTTTTATTTGGGTAAGGTTGCTTTTGGACCTAAATTAGTCCAGCCATGTTTTGGTTCAGTTTCATCTATTTGGTTATCGTGTTGTGGGGCCAGGTGGGCCGTTGTTGGGTTGGAGACTTGTGCATTTGTATATACATGAGCAGTTGTACGTTGTGTGGGTGTATGTGTTGTGATTGATTTTATAGTGATTTTATGCCGTATTTTATTTGATTTTGTGGTCAATGTTGGCTGATTGTTTCGAATTGGACTGAGTCATAAGGAACCTTGTGAGAGGTCTAGTAACTCCGGCTGTGGCCTATCCAAGGTACATTTTTTGGCAACTAGTTCACATTTGTGGGCAATCGGAGAAGCCCCTATTCTTTCCCAATTGCACTGCCAACTTTGGGTATTATGATATTACTGCAACAAGACCTCTGAAATGTAAAAAATGAGACAAATCTCATTCCATGGCTTATTTATTGTCTTTTTTGATGGGAACGCCTAGACATGGATGCACAACAATTGTTAGAGGATGAAGATCTTCAGGGTGAGGATGGGATACATTCTATGGATATAGCCTTACTGGTGGAAATGATGTATCTTTGGAGATAATTAGAGCAGGTTTTGGCAAGATTCGATCAGAGGGAGCAGATATTTCAATGGTACCATGAAGTCGATGAACATTACCATTTTGTTAAAGAAGTTGACTTCTTGTAGCCAATTGCTTAGGTATGGAGCATTATTGTAGTACTCATTAAAATCATTGAGTTGGTATTATGGTTATTCACCGAGCACTACCTTCATCTATGTCGTAGTTCATGCATTATGGTGATTGCGGATTTTATGAAATGATTGTGTTGGTATCATTTGAGGGATAAATTGCACCACCATTGAACGTGGCATCTCACTATTGTGGATTTTCTTTAATAGATGTGGTTAGCCCAAAAGCAAGTAACTATTTACTCATCTTTACGGTACATAGTTACTTGAAGACAATTTGAGGCTAGTTCGGCAACTGCGTCATTCATTTTCCAACATGTGGTAGATTAGGCTTGGACTACAACAGGATTGGAATGGAATCACTGCAAAAGGATGTGGGGAGTTGTTTAGCAGTGGACTAGGAAACATGGTCAGTAAAGAAGAAGAATTCAAAGGTGGATGAGCCCAAGAATTGAGTCAAGGGTTGATGAGCCCAAAAACAGAGTTAGTAAAGAAAGAAGAATTCAACGGTTGATGAGCCTTGGAGATTTCACTAGCCCGGGAATATATAGGGCACTGGATTATGTACAAAGTTGTAGAGTACTTCGAGCAAGAAGAGCACCATGGACAAGAGGGTTTTGTGGCATTTCATAGATGACACCATGAGCATCTTTATTTGATATGGTACTTTGTTACTCTCATTTTGAGGTCCAAGTACATAGCCATTTGGATAGAGTTTGGATACTAAGGATAGGGATGTAAACAAGCCAAACCTGCTCGTAAACATTTTATGTTCAGCTCAATTCTGCTCAAACTCGTACTCATTAATTTTGTACTCGAAAAAATACTTGGCTCAAAATGGATAGCGCGTTAAACAATGAACGTAGCTTGAGCTAAGGAGTGTTCGGCTTGGCTTGGCTCGAAACTCAATTCGAAAAAATATTTGGCTCATCAATACTATTGAGGTCATATTAAACTTATATAGTGTTGGAAAAAAATTTTTGATCCTATGTAAGTCGAGCACGAGCCAAGCACAAACATTTGCTTGGCTTGAGCTCGGATCGAAACCATAGAGAGCCAAATACGAGCCAAGCCCAAACACCATGAATTTTGGACGAGCTCGGCTCGACCCACAATACATCAAAGTTTGTCAAGAACTCAAGCAAGCTCAAACATGCTTGCCAAAAATCACGTCAAATTCAAAAACATCCCTGCTCAGCTTGGCTCGGCTCGGCTCGTTTACACCCCTAACTACAAAGTACAGGGCTAGTGAGACATGACGCATGGGACTAGCAGAAATATTTTAGGATAGGTGTTGTACTATTTCAATGCATTGCGCAAGTGCACACATCATACAAGTAATAATTTGATGAGTGACTATCGTTTCCATGAGGATTTTACGTTCTAACATCATTGTTGATAATAAGATTTATTATACTTAATGAATTAATTATAGAGAGTGTATGATGTAGTGAAAATTTACTCTAGTCTATCAAGATGGGCAAGGGTGTGAAACTCAAGTGGCTAATCCAACTCAGAAAACAATGCAAGGGCATAAAAAAAAAGAAAATAATAACCAAAGTTAACACAAGTTCACTAATTTAAAATAGATCTGGGATGAATAATTACACTTAGTTAATAAGTTGCACAACTTGTCGTGCTAATCAAGTTACACATAATTGTAGATGATATCTAGGAAAACAACTTTAATTATAAAGGGCTTCCCTTACTTATTAGAATCTACTGCCATAACATCATTCCACATTCTTATACAAACAAGACCTGATTAGTTCTTTGAGATTAACTCCCTTATGTGAATATCTACGACTTTAATGCATTCCTATAGGTAGAATCATAAACTACTTTATCTAAGGATATCATCAATCTGCCTATTCTTAGAGCCTGATCGATTCTCTTACTCAAACAAGTGTTACTTACTCTATTGAAGTATTAAGAACGCACATGAAATAATCAACTCATAATTTGTGTATCAAGATAAAATCAACAAGATATCAACTAAGATCTATCATACATCTCATGTCACTACCGTCTACCCCACGTAAGAGTGATAGTATATAGTAAAACTCATCAAAGAAAATAACATTGTAAGAAGAGAATTTGTGACAATGAGTCTGTGGCGTGAACTTCTGTTCAACAATGTTGTCTTCTTTATAACTTGGCATCCACATCTTTTTCTTTCCAATCTTTAACTCTCCAATCAGGTAGGCAACATGAAGCACTCAGGAATTGAGAATTGAGGAGGAAGAAGAAGAGTGGGGGTCTTAGAGAAGAGTGTGTGTAGGTTCTCTTTGTAGTGAGTGAGTGGGGGGATATATTGAGTTGAGGTAGAGGATATATTGAGTTCTTAGCAACTTCCTATCCTTGGATTAGGGTGGAGCATGTCAACCCAATTATCACTTTTCAGACAGTGTGTTCCAATCTTCATCCCTTGTTCCCTCAATGGCTTATGGAGTTGGTGAAGTTATCTTCAGAAATTGAAATTGCTGCAATTTAAGTAGCATGTCAAGCTTGGTAGTGGTAACTTTTTTATAGCTTCCTTCACAACTAATGCACATGAAATTTTATTCTTTAATCATTGACATTAGGTGAGTGTGCTCTTTTCTTGCTCTTCAAGGTGTCTATCCAACAACTTCTAGCTATGGACTTGTGTTGATTAGGTAGATTTGTCCAAAAATGGGGAGCATGTGCAAAAATTACATACTTGCAGGCTTGGTCAAAAGCATGTGGAGAGCGTACAAAAGGTGTAGAGGTGTAGAGACTGATTGTGTGCAGGTCTAACTATACTAGGATCATAGTTGCAATAATCAGCTGATTCCACTTGGAATCGGCCGATTTAACTCGTCTTGGCGCAAAACTAAGTCAAAATGCAGGCGGATCCTTGGGGTAGAAAATTGGACCAAGAATCAGCTAATTCAAGCCGATTCGAATTGATTCTGACCCCGAGTTGACACGACAAGAATTGGCCGATTTAGGTGGGGCGGCGGAGGAGATCTACTGGCAGGGTGGGTGGGGGGAGACAGGGGCGGGATGGAGTGAGTCTTGGGAGGGTGGTGGTGGGTGGGGGGAGGAGATCTGATGCCTGGGGGAGGGGGGAGGGGGCAGCAGGTGGGGTTGATATTGTGGGGTGGGGGGGGGGGGGGGGGGATGGAGGATAGGGCTGGAATGGGGTGGGCTTAGCGGGACGGTGGTCAGCGGACGGCGGATGGGGTGGCGGCGGATGGGAGGGGGAGGGGCAGGGCAGCAAGCAGCGTGGGACAGGTTGTGGTTTGGCGGGGTGGTGGCGGGCGACGTGGGTGGAAGAAAGCAGGTGGCGGGGGGGGGTGGTGGAGATGGGAAAAGGTAGAGAAGAATGAAGGGATAGGTTAGGTAATAAAAATTGACTCGCTTCTTTCTCGAGTCAATAATAATAAAATAAATCATAAAAATACAAAATAAAATAAAATAAAATAATAAAAAATAGTCTAACGAACTGTTTAAGAATGATGCGGGGGACAGGGGGGAGGTGATCAATGATCGATTTTGACCGATTCAAGTGAATAGATTCTTGTCTGATTTTTTATGAATCAGTCTAATTCAACGACTCCCTCCAAATCCGATTCAACGTTTGATTCCGATTTTTGCAACTATGATTAGGATATATTCCAAAGTGGTTAATTCTAAGTTGATGAAGGAGCAATCTAACTTAATCTCTCTAGCATGCACTATCCTTTACCAAATTCCTTCAAAAGATGGTTGCTTGCTTAGAATTAGCTATGAATTTACTCACATTTCCAATATTATGTAATTTTTTAAAATTGTGATTTTTTAGATGAAAACACTATGGAAAATAATGCTAGGGTGTGAAAATAAATCATGAAAACTATTAAAATGCCGACTTTATTTACAAAGTATCAATAGGTATGCAAAAACCTTATTCCATTTCTAACACCTCAAATCTTGTTCATGCTCGGGAACCGAACTAGAAGGTCACTGGTCTTGGTTGGGTCGGTTAACCCGAACCCAATTCGTGCGGATCCACTCTGGGCATCTCAAGATGGGAGATGTCAATCGATTAGTACATGGATGAATGCACAAAAACTCTAACATGCTACTACATGAATGATATGACAAACGGTTTACATACCAAAATAACTATGATAAAATCGATAAAATTCATAAAATAAAATGGACAGAGTCTCCCCTAAAAGTGCAATTAAGGGCCACCCTATCAAATTAACATGTATAAACATATATAAATATATCACGCATTGACATTCATACAAAATTCTAATCTGCTACATAAGTTATTCTAAATCTTGGGTCTCGACCCATCTGTGCATTCTATTCACTTTTCACATCCAATTTCTCGGCCTTACTTGTTGTACATATTCAATATCTAAACATATTTACTAAAACATATGTATTCAAATGTCACAATTAGAAATTCTGCTATTGAAGCAAATATCATATCACATCATATTATCATACCTTGCATTACATCACATCATTTTCAATATAATGGCAACATCAACAAAACATTAACATTCTATCCTCTAACATGTGTGTGTGCAAGAGACATCACTGCTCCTCCGTCCATGCTGGCACATCCAACTCATGAGTCGTCACCTACATATATTATAAAAACACGTCAGTAACGAGTGTTACTAGTCCAAAATATAATTAATATCAAACTGGCTATGAGAGTTAACTCTCATATTAAAGAAAACATCCATATACTTCACCAGAACTCTCTGAAGGGCACCTACTGAGGAGCCACTAGGCTGCACACCTGGTAGTATCCCAAACTGACTGCTCTGCAAATGCTAATGCCTCTCTTGGCATTTTCTCATTTCATTTTATGGTCCCTCGGGACTACGAGTATATACTAAGCCCTCTCCTTTCTTCCATAATTCTCTAGCCTTGAGCACGAAAATCAAGTACTCAGAGGCAGTTGCCTTTAATACCCTTGAACCTCAAGTTTGGACATGCACTGTACTAAACAGTACATGTAAACCTCTACATTTCTCCGAGTGTGAGGAACTCAAAACCGGAGTTGTCAAGATCCGTCGGGATTACAACAGCCTGCTCACTAATCCAAAGCCCACTTTGAATGGCATGTGCACCTGCTCATGGTGCATGCAAGTCAGTTTTCCCATCTCTCGTCTTATTGAAAACTCAATAAAACTATATATAAGTATGGTAAGGGATTTATACAATAGGCCCGAAGGCAACTTGTGGTGGATCTTGTTTTCAAAAATATACTCGAGAGATCTTATCCTTGAGGGTTACTAATCTGGAAAACTGGTTGATTAAATGACTAGGGTTAAGTGGGATCCGATAAAATGCCACTTAACTCGTCCTGCAAGTAATAAAATAATACACAATAGAATAGAGCGTAAAACATGAAACAAGTCTTAAACGAACTTGGTAGAAGCTCCAATTGTGCCCATGCGCTTAGGCGGTGAGCTCCTACTCCATACCTACATATTAAATCTAGAAGCTAACACCCGCTAACTGAATGAAGCATCAAACATCCTATAACATATACACACCACATCATACATCAATCACACATAAATTTTCCTATGCTATGTTGTATTAGATTACGCTAATTATTTAATTTACCTAATTAGTTCCTTAGCACTCGTTTTAATACACTTCAATCAAGTAAATTTCATATTTTTATTTATAATAAAATTGCAAACTCGTCAATTCATTAATCCTATCATGTTGTGCTAATAATTATCACCTTTAATAAATTAAGTCAAAGTTAATTATACCTTGTGTCGTTAGTAATCGGCGACTGCTAGGGTTCGTCATGTGTCTTGGAGCTTGAATTCGTCACTCGATAGCATCCGAAGTTCGATTGGGATCGACTGGATGAGTTCAGTGGAAGATCTAGCCAGGATGGGCAGCACTGGGCTCTGCTCCAGTCGGGAAAGGTCATGGGAGGGTTGGCGACGTTGAGGTGGTAATCAGATGATGGCGACCACGATCATCAGCGGCAAAATTGGCAACAGGTAAAGAGGGAGCATTGAGGGTTTGGCATATAAAAGGTGTTGGGAAGAGAAAATGAGTGGTCAGGGGAGAAAATGAGTGGTCGAGGGGGAAATGAGTGGTTGGGGGAGAAAACGAGTGGTCAGGGGAGAAAACAAGTGGCAAGGGGAGAAGTCGAGTGGTCGGGGAAAAGGTTAGGGGGTCATCTCGTAAATAGAACTTGTCCCAACTTTGACTCGAGTTAAAATAATAACTAAATAGTAATAATTCCTAAAAATATCCAAAAAATAGGGAAAAATCCTATAAAATGTAGTACACACCATAACATCCCAATGACATGCTCAATAACTAATAACCCACCCAAACTGCCTGTAACACTTCCTAATGTGTTGTTCGGCCTAGAAAAATAATTCTACCATCTAATACTAAAATAAATGAAGAAAAATCTAGCCGTACTCTCATTTATTCTGATAACTCATTCTACTGATGTCTTACTGACGTTATCATCATATACTTAGGCACACATGACTCTCATGGTTCATAACACGTGACCGGCCTCAAGTCGGTATACATGTTCTGAAATTGACCCTACTGAAAATAATAGTTGAACCAATCAGTTCAAACAATAAAACCCTGACTCGAGTCACCAATTTTAAACCATCGATTTTTTTGTCAGTTGATATTCTCTGGTATTGTGTACAAGCCTCTGACATATTGGGCAATGGATTATGTACAAAGCTGTAGAATACGTGGAGTGAGAAGAGCATCATGGACAAGAGGGAGCTTGTGGCATTTCAAAGATGACACCTTGAGCATCTTTATTTATTATGTGGCATGACACTTAGTTACTCTCATTTCGAGGGTTAGTGAGACATGAGGTGTGGGACTAGCAGAGATACTAGAAGACAAGTTTCCAGAAGCCTTTTCCCATCGATTTGTTTGCCACCATGTCACTTGATATTCTCAGATATGGTGTGTATTATATAATGCATGGCATAAGATTGAACTGATGGGTTTAGTCATTTCTTTAAAAGTAGTTAACTAATTTGAAGATCATAAGTATGTCCCTACTAATATATTAGATCTTACTCTAGTAGATATTGAATGAGTAGGCATGTACGTGAAAATTTAATCGCTAAAATTCCTTTCTAAGGTCATAAGCCCCTAATCGTTAGCTTTATCTGATAGTACTTGCTGACTGCCTCGAGCTGTGGCTCTTAAGTCTAACCTGAATCTGTCTAAGAAGGTTCAAGGTTAGTGCTAATGCCTCTTGTGGCAGCCTAACTCAATTAGTGAAAACTGATCAACTTAGTCATCTCTTCAAAAGAACTAAGTTGAAGATTATATGCACTATACGTACTAATATATTTGATCTTACTCTGGTAGGTATTAGATGTGAGACTATTTGGACTAACTAACTAATTAAGCGATCTTACATAGAAGGAGTGTAACACCCCAAATCTAGCTCACTCGCAAACCGAATCAAACCCTTTATGGGTCATCTGATTAAGTCGGTCAACTTGAACCTAACCAGAATAGATCTATTCTTGGCGTATAAAGTAGAAAGATAATTTTTTTGTCAAGCATATGTCGAATGAAAAAAATCCTAACATGATACTTCATGAATACTGTCTCACTCAAGCCACACCAAAACAAATCAATTACAATAAAAATCAATAATTCCTAAATCAAAATGGACAAAGTGTTCTATGAAAATAAAACAAGGGCCATCCTATCCAATTATAGACAATATAAATATTTAATAAAACACTTACACAATACTTTCATTCAACTCTATAAATATTTATGTGCTAAGTCTCGACTCAACTGCTACCTTTGTCTTACCTAACTAAACTAGGTCTAACGCATCTGTTGACTACATTCAAATCAAAACATCTTTACTAACTATGTATATCATTATAACATTATTCATAATCAAAATCAAATCAGGTGGGTAGTAACTCTTCTATTCACTAACACAAATCATGTCTACAAATGTCTCTTCTATCCCTCTTCTAAGCCCTCTTCTATCCTCCACATATCCCCTAGTCCTAAGCACGAATGTCGTGTACTCTAGGGCTATCACCTTTAGTATGCTTTGAACCACGTGTCTAGATGTGTACTATACTAGACAATACATGCAAACTTCTACGTTTCTTCAAGTATAAGGAACTCAAAACATGGAGTTGTCAGAATCCCTCTAGAATGGAACAACCCTTTTACTAATCCATGCGAGGTCATGAGCCTAGACGGTGAGCTCCTACGCCACACCTACACAATCAAAGTAAATGCTAACGCCTAAGCTAGCTATATGATGCTTAAATGAAATGGAAGCATGTAACTATAAGCATAATCATACCCTAAGCATTTCAATCGCACTACACACATTAATAACAAAATCATGTACAACTATCTAATAAAATAACATCTCTATGATCATGCATTTATCATCCATTTGAAGTACAATCTATTAACTGAATAGATAACCTTGATTTATATTAAGAATCTATCAACTCATCATTTTTAGTCATGATCGCATAATCCATGGTCCTATCAGTGCCCTGACGCTATATGTAAGCTGTTGAATTACACTCAAATATGTTTAACAATAACTAATTCACATCGACAACATAGACATATACATTATATAATGAAACAACAATCTCTGCAATAACATGAATCAATCATCAATTTTAAATCCTAATCTCTCAACCTACTTATGTATTTCATCGACGTCATGAGTTGATCATCACATTCATCAACACAATCATCTGATAATCAAATTATCCTTGACATGGAAACTAAACATAAATTCGCTATATCTCTAATTTGATGCATCGACATATACATTATCATAACTTAAACATGCTATGTTGTCCATGATCATGAACAAAAATCAAATCAATCGGCAGTAATGTTGTAAAACCCCGAAAAAAATTAGGTCATTTTATTTAGGGTTTTATAAATCTTAGAACGAAGCATAAATAATATTTAATTAAATTAATTCTTAAGAATCAATATCATAAATTTTCAATTATAACTTTTAGAGTACCAGTACAATGGTATTTATAGATAATTTTAAATAAGCTTTATTTATTAAATTTTTAAGATTAGGAATCTTGAGTGCAATTTAACACCCATTCACTTTAACTCAATAGTCAATTTTTTTGACTTTTCGTTATCACACAAATAGTTGGTGTTTAATATATTTATGTGTGATTACGTTCTTTTTTATAAAATTTAATATAGTGACTTCTTTAATTCTACACTTATTCTTTTATATAAAGTAGAATTTTGTTAATATTAAATGAAACATCCTCTGGATAGTTTGTGAGTACATTCGGCTTACAAAGGGAAGGCTTTAGAGAAGTTTCATTCATATTAGGATCATGTGTCATAGGCCTCAAAAAATTCCAGGTCTGTATAATTACTTAAAATATCATATATTCATATTTGGGAGTCTTGGTTAGCATGAGCTCTCTTTCGACTACCATGAGCTGAGCGCAACCACTCAGTGCAACACGGGGCAGCACCCACCCTTAAAATTATATATTCCTATTTGAGAGTCTTGGTCAGCATGAACCCACATTCGAGTACCATGCACTGATCGCAACTGGGGTGAAAGAATTGATTTAGTCAGACACGAGGCAGCACCCTTAAAATTCTTTAAAGAGCCCTCATGTCGAAAGGGTTGATAGGGTGCAGTGGGATAAGACGACTCATTATGCACTTGTGTGTTAATAGCAAACATCGGTAACTATAGGCCGAGGGTCATGTAGCGTGTGTGCGCATACATGGGATTGTAGCTGGATAGGCGGTCACCCTCCCAGTATAATAAGAGCTCAACATAAGCTTATAATCATTAAAAAATTCAATTTCAGATGTTGTGGAATATATTAACTTGTTTCTTGTAATTATATGACTTAGTGTTTTTATTTCTAATGCGGAATTACCTCTGCAGGTGTGGCCATGGAAGGATGGGTACAGTTAGGATAGCTAGAGGACTCTGTTATTTGACTAGTAAACTTCTAGATTGGTTGCATGGTAGTGGGATTTCGGTTCGGTTCATTGGGCTTAGATTATTCTGAGCATTTGTTATATTAAATTTTATGTTATGGGTTTATTTAAAATATTGAAAATTAGTAGAAAAATAATTTATGAGACACTTAGTTTCATATAGTAACACTTGGTTCGTGGCTTGGAATGGGTGGTCGTTACAAGTGATATTAGAGCTATGTTTACCACAGTGCTATGTAAATCAATCATTACCTTGTTGAAAGTCTAAGAGTCTACTATCCCAAAGGTAAAATTTGTTTTATATGAGAACTGATGATTCCTTTATAGAATTAATTTTCATTGTTTTAGATGGTAAGTAATTATGGGTGTGTCACTTATGTTTCATGCTAGGTGCACGTGACACTTAAAGCAATGAGCGTATATGGGATGCCTTTACAATTAGAAGTGTTATCTAGGTAGTATGGTAGGTATGGGACACCTGTGAGATATGGATGACAGTGTCATGGGACATTGTGCCCCACTTTAGCTATGCATATGAGTGGCAATGCTTAAATCAAGAAAAAAAATTATAAATCGTGATTTTTCTAAAATAATTTTTTAAGAAAATGTGAAGATATTTAAATAACTTCTATAGATCTAAATACAAGTAAACCAACACATAAGAGAAGAAATTCCTAAGCTAGGATAAGAAAGAAGTTAGATTAATGAGTAATTTTCTCCTTATGACCCTATTATATTTTCAAGGATGAAAATTCCCAAGCTGGGGAGATTGTAAAACCCCAAAAAAATAATTAGGTTATTTTATTTAGGGCTTTGTAAATCTTAGAGTGAACCATAAATAATATTTAATTAAATTAATTCTTAAGAATTAATATCATAAATTATCCATTATAACCTTATTATAACCTTTAAAGTACCAGTACAATGATATTTATAGATAATTTTAAATATGCTTTATTTATCGAATTTTTGAGATTGGGAATTATGAGTGCAATTTAACACTCATTCGCTTTAACTCAATAGTCAAATTTTTTGACTTTTCGTTATCACACAAATAGTTGGTGTTTAATATATTTATGTGTGATTATGTTCTTTTCTATAAAATTTAATGTAGTGACTTCTTGAATTCTACACTTATTCTTATATATAAAGGAGAATTCTGTTAATGTTAAATGAAACATCCTCTTGATAGTTTGTGAGCACATTTAGCTTTAGAGAAGATTTATTCATATTAGGGTCATGTGTCGTTGGCCTCAACAAAATTTCAGGTTCGTATAATTACTTGAAATGTTATATATTCCTATTGGGAGTCGTGGCTGACATGAGCCCACATTCGACCACCATACGCCGAGCACAACCAGGATCAAAGAATTGGCTCAGTGCAACATGGGGCAGCACCCACCCTTAAAATTATATACTGCTATTTGGGAGTCTTGGTTGGCCTGAGCCTACATTCTACCATCATGTGCCGATCACAACCGCTGTCAAAGAATTGACTTTGTCCGACACGGGGTAGCATCGTTAAAATTCTTGAAAGATTGAATGCCTACCCGCATGCCAAAAGTGGTGACAGGGCGAAATAGCCCAAGATGAGCAAACATTGGTAACTACAGGTCGAGGGCCACGTAGCGTGTGTGCACATACATGGGATTGTAGCTGGATGGGCAGCCACCCTCCTAGCATAATAACAGCTCAACATAGGCTTATAATTATTAAAAGATTCAAATTCAGATCTTATGGAATATATTAACTTGTTTCTTATAATTATATGACTTAGTATTTTTATCACTAACGTGGAATTGGTTCCGCAAGTGTGACCATGGAAGGATGGGTAGAGTTGGGATAGATGGAAGACTTTGTTATTTGACTATTGAATTTTCTTATTTGTTTTTATACTTCTAGATTGTTTGAATGGCAGTAGGAGTTCAGTTTGGTTCATGTGGGTTAGATTATTCCGAGCATTTGTTATATTAAATTTTGTGTTATGGGTTTATTTAAAATATTGAAAATTAGTAGAAAAATAATTTATGAGACACTTAGTTTCATATAGTAACACTTGGTTCGTGGCTTGGAACGTGCGGGTAGTTACAAATGTATACCCAATGTTGACATGGATAAAATTTAAGTTTATAATTTGATCATCACAATTAACACCAAAATCAACTAATAATGAACTTGTACCATTTGGAACTAAATTAACCATATCTTCACATTTTCCTAATTCTTTGCAACACACAAGTTTTCACAAATTATTCATGTAATAATGTCCATGATCATGAAATAAAAATCTCAATATCAGATCAGTAATATAATATACCTAATACTAGCACTAACAACGGCGACAGTGGCGATGGCTGCGGCTGCCGTCAGTATGGCTATGGTTCGACTAGGAGGCCCAGCTAGGAACATGGGAAGGCTCAACTGTGACTGGTGAGGAGGAAGGAGTACGAGGGTTTGGTGAGATGGCGATGGCTAGAAGGAGGAGGTCCTGCTGGAGGGAATTGGCTGGCAGTGCCAGTTGTGGCTGCGACGGCTCACAAGACGTGCGGCTAGGGCAGGGGTGGTGCTCTATTAAGCGAGATGCTGAGAAGTAAAGGGAGAGAGATGAGGGAGAAAGGAGAGGGTTCGTTGATGGAGTGTAGAGGGCAGCCAAAAACGTCAGCCGAAGGTGACGAAGTCAGCGGTGGCTCGTCGATGGTGGCAATTAGAAACCGTAGGAAGAGGGGGCACCAAGATCCGGGTTGAGAAAGAGATGGAGGGGAAGGGAAGGAGGAAGGACCAGAATGGTGGCTGCTGGCAGTGATGCGGCCAGCGGCGGAGTCTTTGGTGGCTGGGTGAGGCAAGGGAGGTGGTCAGGGTTAGGAAGCATACAAGGTCATTTTGTAATTAAAACTTGACTTACTCCTGACTCAAGTCAATAATAATAAATAAATTATAAAAAAAATAGAAAATAAAATATAATAAAATACCATAAAATAAAAAAGCAGTGTCCTAACTCGAATTACGTGTTCTAGGCCTACTAAACCACCCAAAAATAATAAATAATTCATCCTAATGCGATAAATGACTTAAATCTAATTTTACGGTCCACTAGATAAAATAAAAAAATAAATTGGCATATTGTCATACATTTTCATAACTCATTCTGGTGCTACATTACTAACCTGATCTTCATATACTTGGGTAGACAAGAGCATCATGACTCATACACACGACCGATCTTCACTCAGTGCATATGTTCTGAAACTAACTCAACTCAAATTGACAGTTGAACCGACCGGTTCACTAGTATAAAACCTTGACTCGGATCACGGGTTTTATAACCTTCCCTCCTTATAAAAATTTCATCCTCGAAATTTTAACTTAAAGAGGTCTCAAACTCATGCACTATCTATTGAAAGTATAACTTGAAATCTGGATAGACTTCAGTTGTATCCTCTATTGCTTCAACAGTCATGTACGTCCTCACTGACTGTAGTTGGACCAACATGGCAATTTCTACTAGTGATGCTATCAATATCAAACCTTCCTGTTTCTAAACTGTTTGTGCTTGTTCTGACATTACTGTCATCATTCTCTCTGGTTCTGATCCCTAGTGCTAACACAGTGGAAAAGTCTAGGTTCACCCTAGCAGATACTTTAGAGTTCTGCAAGGTGCTAATCTAAACTACATCTGGGAAAACTATGTCAAGGGCACGACATTCCTGCTAACATCTACCCATTTCTCTCTATCGCTAATCTAGATCCAACTCTCAGGTGTCCCTATATGAGGAACTAGACCGCTCACCGGGTCCTAGTTGACTTAGTCCCAAGTCAAATATCTTACTCTTTTCTAAAAAGAACAAGGATAACTGCTATGACTCTAGTGGTTATCTATACAATCACTAATTGATGTTGAAGGGAACTCTCTGTGACGGAATGGCAGTGAGAACAACTGTACATGCACAACGTGTCTCAAGGAGTATGAAAATATACTTTGCATGAAATTGTCGATTCTACATCTTGCCTGTGAAATGTACTTTGGTCAATGTCTACTCATCTCAATCATCTAGATAAAATGATAGTAGAACTTATATGTTTAGAGGGGTGACTGGAAATCCTCGAGTGAAAACTCAACTTGGTCTCACATCTATGGGTGAAAGGAAAGGAGAGTTAATCTCATGAAAATTTGGTCACACTTCTCAAGAACTCTCAATAGGTGGTATTTCATCCTCATATGTGGGATATGACATCAGGTAAAGTGGGGGAAATCAACTAGACTAAGGAAAACCTACTACATAGGTATGTCACTTTGGTCATATGGTAAGGTCAAGGTATCACACAAGTGACAAGGGAGATGAAATACCGATGTAGCATACTGGGTGGCCATAATATTGGTAAGTCTATGAACTTATCCTAAGATCACCACGATTTACTGTATCACTGGTGATTAGTCTGTGGAATAGTCAATCAATGACAAGTCTCAGAAATGGCTCCTACGGGGCTCTAGTTCAATCAACTAACAATAGGCACATGTTTCTCAATATTGTACTAGTCACACACTTCTAAACGAGTGGGGCTCAAATGATCCAAAGAACCATAGTCTCCACTCAAGTCTACTAGGACTCATAGTGAGATTTGGCATGTGTCTCATCCACTCTTCAGTGGTGTATGATCTGCCGTCCCGTACCAATTTGTAGCACTAACCTTTACTCGCATGACTACTACCACTGTGGTTGATTCTCAAGCAAGGCTATCAATCAAGAAGAGCATAGTCAGCAAGGTCTCTCTTACCTGAAGTCCTGGTCTGCATCACTCCCAAGCTAGCGTGAAGCCGTTGCCTCAAAATTGGTATGCAACTTACTACCTACACTGCAAGCCCAAAATAGTACGACGAAGGTACCTCCTATACTCAGGGCAAAGGCTTAAACTTATAGCTTAAGGTAAGAACTTAATTTTGCTGGCGAAGCATAATTAAATCACTCTCTTTGAAGGACACTCCCTCACTGGCCCACCATCTAAGCCAAAGACCCTACCATGAGTCAGACTCCTCTCACTGACTAAGCCAATCACTGAATGAGTTAAACTACATGTTGATCATCTGCATTTTGTACCCTAGCTATGGGCCTATGGATGCACTATCACGGTGACTGAGCAATTTGGCCACTGTCATCATCCCATCTAAGGGTCATGCTACCACTGAACTGACTGTCACTAACACTACTTGATGATGCTATCTTGCAACACACATTTGAGGTCAAGGCAATGGTAAGCAAGATAGTTGGTGGAGTTGAACCACTGTCAATACATCAAAAAAACACCAGTGTTCTTAAATTTCCTCTGCTCTACTGATGCCACTTTAGTCATATCTTGTTTTCAATCTCTGACCCTACTCGGATTTGCAAACTATGACATGCAATCACCAGACAAGGCTAAGAGATCCCTCAAATAGTTGTCCTGCTGTGGGGTGAGGCAACAACTACTCGGTCACGACTTCCATACTAACTGCTCCATTCGGTCGATGGTAGTGCATCATGGACGGTGGTTGTACAACTCGGACGGTGGTTGTGCACCTCAAACAATGTTTGTGCAACTAGGACGGTGGTTTTGGACTTCAGAGAGTGGTTGTACAATTCAGATGACAGTTGTGCAACTCGGTCGATGGGAGTGCTATTCAGGTGTTGAGGCCTAATCTTGCTCATGTATGTCGTAAAACCATTACTGTCTCTAACATATCTTCCTCCATGTTTTGGTCTCCCTAAAGGTGGCTACTAACAACTCAGCTCAGGCTGTCCAACCATGTGTGTCTTATTTTGAGGGGTCTGAACCATGGTGGCGACATCTACAATTGTGATCCAACTCTAAATCTACATTTATCTTTAGAAATCTAGAGTGGCTACTCTTATAAGCACTGACTGGCTCTCAATATTGTTAAGTGTTTAAAATATATAATATTTACCCATGTTTTTAATGTGATTTTGTACTTCCCGGGTATAAATATTATTAATTAGGTGATATTTCTTGTTTTATTCTAGTTAATTAATATTTTATGAGACATACTTAATTTTGAAGTTTTAATGCATAAAAAGATGAAACAAATTAAGCTTTGGAATTGAAAGGTCATGGTCACCCAATGGTTACTACAAGGAGTTCACAAAGCTCGATGAGGATGGATGTACATTACTTTGGCTGCATTAGAGTATGTCGAGGAGTTGGAAATTTTAATGGACATGATAGTCAATTAGAATACATTGATTTATGAGCACCTTCCTTGAATTCATGTATCTTATGGCCATCTCATCTTCAATATAAAGATGTGGTCATTTGTTGTTTGAGATATCTCAACTCTTGGCTTAGAAGTAGTCTAGTTTTTGTTTTTCTTTTCCTTTCATAATGAAAAGTACTTTCTTCTTTATATTGTTTTCTATTTTTATTATGGAGTAATCTTTTATTTCGTTATAGATAAGAATGGAACTTAACATGGTTTAATTAAATTTATTTCAACCTCCTACTCTTTTATTCAATCAGATTGTTTAAATTATCATGTTTTTAATGGTAAGAGTAGATTGATTGCCTATTTCTTAGATCATGAGGTTTAATTAAATTTCAGGAGAAATTAATTAGATTAGTCATTGATAATTCATCATACAACAAGTCTTTTGACTTGTTTGTTGTTGTGGTTGGAAGATACACAACATCGTATGCGACTGTACGACAAATTTTAATACGTTATTTTGTTCATTAATCAATTATTAGCGGAAGGTAGAAATTGAGGCAAAATAATAGAAGCATGAAGGAGCGGGAGCCACCATGTCATATAATTATCTTAGATTGACAATTTGAGGGAATAGAAGATATGTGTAAGATGTGATGAAGATTTAATTCATGTAAAGGGAAATTTGACTCTAGAACGAGTTTTATCATTTTAACTTCTCCTTTAATTTAAAGTTATTATTTAGATTTAGTTAAGTCAATTGTGTTTGTTTTGTTCTTCATTAAATTTTCTTTAATTAATTTAAGGAAATTCATCTCTCTATTGGATGATACTCAAATTCATCATTTTATTACTTGTTTCGACCGTGTATACTTGCACGTCATTGAATTTATTCTAATAAATATCAATTATTGATCTCACACTAGTGGAATCTTGTCAAATATTTGATCTTGTAGGCAATGATGGTCTTGATCTCCTCCTCATCACATCAAGGCCTCTATCTGGCAAAGAGAAGCCAATAATGCTCCTTGGACGGACATAAACTAGTGGAAGAGGGGAGTCTATGAAGTGCCCATGGGACTATAGATCCACTTCATTACTCATCCTCATCCACTGATATGTCCTAGAAGCCATCCATCCAAATCATCTACCTAAGCAATCATCGGCGCTTCACATGCTTCTGATCAAATCCTGGTGCCATCGCCTTGCCACTAACTGGTGGAGAACCTGCAAACAAAGACGATAAACAAGAAACATACCTACCAACTTGACTTAGAGTAGTTTTTGAACACACATTACCTGTAATCATATCTTCCATCGTAATAGTTCGAGAGTTGCTATGATACCAAAATTGTAACACCCTAAATCCGGCTCACTTGTGAACCGAACCAAAATGTTACAGGTCACTCAATTAAGTCGGTCAACCTGAACCTAACCTTAATGTATCTAATCTTGGTGTCTAAAGATGGAAGATAATTTTTTGTCATGCATGCATGGAATGCAAAAAATCCTTACATGATACTACATGAATACCATGTCACTCAAGCCCCACCAAAACCAATTAATTACGATAAAAATCAATAAATCCTAAAACAAAACATGCAAAGTGTCCTCTAAAAGTACAATAAGGGCCACCCTATCAGATTATAGACAATATAAATATTTAATAAAGCATTCGCACAATACTTTCATTCAACTTTATAATTCATTTCTCTACAACATCTCGACTCAACTACTGATTTACCTTTATCTTAACTAAATAGTTCTTGACCCATCTGTTGATTACATTCAAATCAAAACATCTTTACTAACTATGTATATCTTTATGACATTATTCATAATCAAGATCAAATCATGTGGGTAGTAATGGTTTTGTTCACTAACACAAATCATGTCATTTCATCATTTTGAGCACAACATTTTCACCATCATCAACATATAAACATGATAATCACAAACAATCTATAGTCGGACAGATGTGTGTGCACAAGATGTCATTGCTCCTCCATCTAGGCTAGCATATCAGACTCCTTATCATTACCTACAAATAATAAAAATAAGTCAAAAATGAGTGCTACTGGCAAATGATAGCTGACTCCATTTTAAATAAAACCATATACATCTTCTACTAATCTCTCATAAGGGCATCTATTGGGGAGCCACCAAGCTATAGACCTGATAGCATCCTGACCTAACTGGTCTTCTAATGCCTCTCTCGGTATTTTCTCAATTTTCTGATCCCTTGGGACTACCTATATATCCTAAGCCCTCTCCTGTTCTCTATATATTTCCCAGCCCTGAGCATGAAGGTCGAGTACTCTCAGGCACTCGGCTTTAATACCCTTTGAACTACATGTCCGAATGTGGGCTGTACTAGAAAATACCCATAAACCTCCACATTTCTCTGGGTGTAAGGAACTCAAAATGGGAAGTTGTCAGGATCCCTTCGGAGTTGAACAACTTTCAAACTAATCTAGAGCTGGCTGTGACTATGTGCGTCCACTCATTGTATGTGAGAGTAGGTTTCACCATCTCTCGTCTCACTGAAAAATTGATGAAATTCTATATAAGCCTGGTAAGGGATTTCTATAATTGAGCAAGGCAACTTGCGGAGGATTTTGTTTTCGAAATTAGATTTGAGGGATCTCATCCTTGAGGATTATTTATCTGGAAAACTATTCGACTACATGGACCAAGTTAAGTGGGATCCAATAAAATACCACTTAACATGTCCTGCAAATAATAAATCAAATCACACAGAATAGAGTAATAAATTAGGGGTGAGACCTAAACAGACTTAATAGAAGCTCCAGGTGAGGTCACGCGCCTAAGCAATGAGCTCCTACTCCATACCCACTAATCAAACTAAATGCTAATGACCAAGCTAGCTATATGATGCGTGAATGAAATGGATGCGTATAATTATAATCATAATCATACCCTAAGCAATTGAATCGCACTACACACATTAATAACAAAATCATGTACAACTATCTACTAAAATAACATCTCTATGAACATGCATTCATCATCCATTTGAAGTACTCTCCATTAACTTACTAGATAACCTCGATCTCTATCATGAATCTATCAACTCATCATTTTTAGTAGTGATAGCATCATCCATGGTCCTATTAGTGCTTTCACACTATATGTAAGATATTGAATTCCACTCAAATATGTCTAATAATAACTAATTGACATCGACAACGTTGACATATACATTATATAATGAAACAATAGCCTCCACAATAACGTTAATCAATTGTCAATTTTAAATCCTATTCTCTCAACCTACTTATGTCATTGATCAACTTCATGAGTCTATCCTAGTCATGGAAACTAAACATAACTTCATTATTTCTCTAATGCGATGCATCGACATATCCATTATCATAACTTAAACATGTTATGTTGTCCATGATCATGAACTAAAATCAAATCAATTGGCAGTAAGCATACCTAATGTCAACATGGATAAAGAATTTAAGTTTATAACATGATCATCACAATTAACACCAAAATCATCTAATAATCGACTTATACCATTTGGAACTAAATTAAACACATCTTCACATTTTCCTAATTCTCTACAACACACAAGTTTTCACAAATTAATCATGTAATAATGTCCATTGATCATGAATTTAAAATCTCAAAATCTGTTCGGTAATATCATATACCTAATACTAGCACTGATAACGGCGATGGATGCGGTTGCCTTCAGCATGGCTATTGTTCAGCTGAGGGAGGACTCAGCCAAGGCTGGGCTAGAGCACACGATCCAGCGTGAGGAGGCCTGACCGAGGCGGTGTCCGGTCGGTCGGCGGTAGGCCGCCGATGGCACACAAATAATCTCAAATAGGAGGCCCGACTAGATACATGGGAAGGCTCAGCTGTGAGGGGTGAGGATGGAGGAAGAGGGTCTAGCGAGATGGAGATGGCCAAAGGAGGAGGGCCCGCCAGACGTAACTGGCCAGCGGCGCTAGTCGTGTCAGCGATGGCTCACAAGAGGGGCAGCTAGGGCAGTGGCAGGGCTCGGTCAAGGGAGATGCTGAGGGGCAAAAGGGAGGGAGATGAGGAAGAAAGGAGAGGGGTTCGTTGATAAGGCAGAGGGCAGCAGGAGACCATGGCTGGAGGTGGTGAATTCGGCGGTAGCGTGTCGATGGCGGCGATCAGAAACGGCAGGAAGGGCTGGCTCCAAGAACAAGGTAGAGAAAGAGAAGGTGGGGAAGGGAAGGAGGAGGGACCAGGATGGTGGCTGCCGGCGGTGATGCACATCAACAAAATGGGGTTGTGGAAAGGAAACATCACCATGTTGAAAGTTGGTTAAAATTAATCAAGTAAAGGTCAATTGTCACAACATTAAAATTTAGTGTTGGCTAGTGCAGTTCACTTGATTAATTGATTGCATGTTCTTCAGAATAAAAGCATGTCCCCCTATCTCTATTCTTGCTAAACCCTCCTTTTGCCAAGCCCAAACTTTGAGCCAGATGAGTCTTCCAAGCTTGCTCCTTCCTTCCCTAGGCGAAGTGCTCACACGCACTTCTATCACCTTAAAAGTTTACAATTCAAGCTCAAACACTTGAGCCTACCCTCACATACAACCCTCTCTTGGGATCTACATAATGAAAACTAAAGGATTACGAGCAAGATGTGTAGCCAATCTTAAACACAAAGTTTGAGCATCCAAGAAGTCTAAAGGGTTCTACGGGCTCTCGAAGTACACACCCTCAAGGCCCTATTTATAGTTTAAGAGGTCCCTTCCGAAAACAATAGTCGTTATGACTTATATCTTCCAAATTGAATTTTTCCAAAGGCTAGTTTTCACAACTTTTTGAATGATTTGCTACTGAACGACCGGCCAAAGTCCTTGCCTATCATACCATGAAAACCTTATTTGCTTTAATCGAGGAGTTAGTTTACTCCTTTGATTGTCGATGTTTTTGCCAAACATCCACTCATGCTTCTTGCAATTTTCACCCAATTTTCTGTCATTTGTCAATGTAAGTTTTGGCTGCCAAACCTAATTATTTTTTTCAGGGTTTTACAAAGGCTCTTAGGATGGATGAGATGCGCCGAGACCAAGAGGACATGGGAATGGACCAAAATGTCTCGATGAGAAACCATGACGTGCTCTTTCGTGCCATGAGCACTCATTTTAGGGTCAATCTTGATGGCTACACCTTCCACTATCCACTGCCATCTCGCATTGCTTGACGAGACCCACTGGAGGAAGATAATGGGAGCCTTATACCTTCTTTAATAACTCTTCCCTTGTATGCTTAATTGTCTTTTTGAGATGACAAATAGGGAGAGTGATGTGTGTTGTAAGGACGTAGGTCTAGGGAGACTATGCACCAATGTAGGGGGAGTTGAGAGTAGTAATCTCTTGGACAAATCTTGTACTTTTTGAAGTTTTCATGATAATGGATAACTCATTTAGATTGTCAATCCCTTATTGTTCCATAGGTTGCACAACATAAGCATCATAAGCATAGCATTCCATCATGACATCTTGCATTATTTTTAGACTAACCTCTTTGATGGTAGGGAACAACGTAGATACATAGACTCCAGGGATGAGCTTGAGGACTAAAAGTGTGAAGATCAACAAGGCAAGCTCAAGGGAATGCTTCATGAACATTGTCACCACTAACTTAGATAATTCACAACATAGGAAAGTTGTCATCATCAAAAAGAGGGAGAATGTTGAACCTTGTTTTGAAATGACAACATCTTAAAGCTGTCTAAGTTCAAGAGTTCAAGACCACGCAACAAAATGAAGACTTGATGATGGAAGAATTATTTGAAGTATTCATGTGGTGAAGACTTTGGCTACACTTTGGTCAAGACTTCGAGAACCTAAGACATAAAGTGCTAACCATGGAACCGTTGGTTTGAGTCGAGTCAGTTTCATGACCTACGTGCTAAGCCGAGGCTAGCCATGCGTTATGAGCAATGAGGGTCAAGTGTACCTGAGTATATGATGATAACGTTAGAAAGATGATGAGCAATAAGTTATCAGAATTATGCCGTTATTTTTTTTATGTATTTGATCATAAAATAATTTTTAGGCCGAACCCATTAGAATGCATTATATAGTAGTTTGGGTGGGTTATTAGTTATAGAACATGTCATTATGATGTTATGATGTGTATTATATTTTATGAGATTTTCCCCTATTTTTTACATTTTTTTAGATTTTATTATGAGGTACTTTTTATTTTTGACTCAAGTTGGAGTCAAGTCAACTCTCTTTTATGAGATTACCCCCCGAGACATCACCTCGACCCTTTCCTCCCCTAACCCCTGATGTCACCCCACCGTTGCTGTTGATGCCCCTCTGGATGCCTCACTGCTACCGATCGACACCACCAACCACTGCCGAGTTGTCTTCGTGCCGTCTCCAGTCTTCATGACTGCCACCCAATATCCATGACGCCTAGACACCATCCCCTAGTCCCGTCAACACCCTCCCCCTCAACCTAGAAGAGCTTTCCCCTACACTCGGCACTACCGCTGAAGCCGGCCAAGAGCTGATCGGACGAGCCGACCAACCCCGGCTAACTAACTGCCACTGCCAGTGGTCATCACCAGTGCTGCCGCCCTCACCACCACCACAATCAGGTCAAGCTTGCCAAGCTGGTGTAGACCAATAGCCTTGATTGCCTCGCTAGAAAAGTCGCTAGAAAACCACCGGAAAGCTGCCAAAAAACAGGACTCGCTAAAATTCGCTGGATTTTCACCAAGTTCGTCAAGCTGAATCTTATCAAACTTTGGACGCAGCCAGGTGCCGAATTTGAGTTTCGAACTGCGTGACAAACTCAAGTCATTTCCAATTTTCAACCATGCGAGATATAATTAACTCCAACCTAATTACTTAAAAGTGATAAGTATTAGCACAACATGCTAGGATTTAATTGGCTAATATGATAAATGTTTTTATTGTGAATAAAGATGAATTGAATGATTTGAATTATATTAAAATAAATACTAAGGAACTAATTAAATAAATTAAGCTTGTATTATTAATCAAATGCAACGTAGCCTAGAAAATTGGATATGGATTGATGTGTGTGATTTGATGTTATGAGTGCTTTGATGTGTGTGATATAAGAAGTGTGATTGTATCATAACGGGTATTAGCTTTTAGTTTTGATATGTGGGTACAGAGTAGGACCTTGCTGAATAGATTTATGGACACAATTAGAGCAACTACCAGGTTTATTTAAGACTCGCTTATGTTTTGATTCCTTTACTCTATTGTGATTTATTTTAATAGGTAAGAAAATGTGTTGAGTGGTGGGTTTATTGTATCCCACTCCACATGGCTCATTTAGCTCATATTAATTTCCAGATTAATAACCATCGAGGATAAGATCCCTCAAGTTTATTTTCGAAAACTCAGATCTAGATCATGATGCTTTCGAGCCTATTATATTATAATCCGTACTTAGGCCTATGTACATGTAGTTTTCCTGAGTTTTCAGTGTGATGTAAAACAAAAGAAAACGGACAATCGCGTGGGCTCTAGATTGGTGAGCGGGCCATTCCATTCCTGAGGGATCCTAATAACCCTACCTTTGAGTTCCTCAAACCTGGAGAAGTGTGGAGGTTTACAGGATACATCAATGTAGTGCATGTCTAGACTTATTGTAACGACCCGCCATTTTTTACGATATTGTGGGCCTAACTGGCTAGGTGTTACTCAAAAGTAAAGTAATTATGTCAAACATTTTTTATAAATAATAACATATATAAAGATCCCATAGTCTTGGACCGTTTCCCAGCAGCCACACTTATTTCTCAATTAAATAAAAAAAGGAGTCCTCATATTTATTTTGCTCCAAACTCTGGATGTCAATCACCTAATCTCGTATCTGCACACCTGCGGAGGCAATTCCGCGTTAGTGATTACAACACTAAGTAGTATACTAGATAAAACAAAACATGTACATTCCACTATTTCCTTAAGTTTATTTTAATATGCGGTGGAGCTGATTCCGCTATACTCCAAAACAATGCGGAGGAGGTATCCGCTGTGATCCGCACACCCTGGCCGTAGCCTTTTTGTGGGGAGGCTACCACTACCGTCTCCAGTGCCAGTGCCTCGCACACCCTGGCCGTAGCCTTTTTGTGGGGTAGCTATCACTGCACTCAGGTGATTGCTATGCCCCGTTTGTGGGGAAACTCTCACTACCAATTCTAGTGCCAGTGCCTCGCACACCCCGGCCGTAGCCTTTTTATGGGGAGGCTATCACTGCACTCCAGTGCCAATGCCTTGCACACCCCGGCCGTAGCCTTTTGTGGGGCGGCTATCACTGCACTCAGGTGATTGCTATGCCCCGTTTGTGGGGAAGCTCTCACTGCCAACTCCAGTGCCAGTGCCTCACACACCCTGGCCGTAGCCTTTTTATGGGGCGGCTATCACTGCACTCCAGTGCCAGTGCCTCACACACCCGGCCGTAGCCTTTTTATGGGGCGGCTATCACTGTACTCAGGTGATTGCTATGCCCTGTTTGTGGGGAAGCTCTCACTGCCAACTCTAGTGCTAGTGCCTCACACACCCCGGCCATAGCCTTTTTATGGGGCGGCTATCACTGCACTCTAGTGCCAGTGCCTCACACACCCCGGCCGTAGCCTTTTTATGGGGCGGCTATCACTGCACTCCAGTGCGATGGAGGAATCGATGTGCCTCACTCACCCTGGCCGTAGCCTTTTTATGGGGTGGCTATCACTATTCCAAAACAATGTCGATGCATTACAAAATTCACGCACATAACATGACCCAGTGTCGGACTGAGTCAATTCATTGACCCCGGTTGCACTCGGTGCATGGTAGTCAAATCTGGGCTCAGGCCGACCTAGGCTACCAACAAGGAAAATACGATGTTCTACCTATTATACGTACCTGATTTGTGATTACGTCTGACTGTGACCCGTGAACCCTAATACAGTAATGGGGAGGTCACCTGGGACGGAGATGAGGGATGAAATACTCACACAGTAATGGGGAGGTCGCCTGGGACGGAGATGAGGGATGAAATACCACACAGTAATGGAGGCCCTGGACGGGATGAGATACTCCTTCTCCTGCATATATATATACTTCAACCATTCCCTCCATTAAATTCTCATACCCCATCATCCATTGGTATTTCCTAGGTTCAACGACCCCTTCATTAAATTCTCACACCCCATCATCCATTGGTATTTCCTAGGTTCAATGACCCCTTCTCCTTTTATAAAGAATAAATGACGGCTAGGGTTTGTGGAAGCACCCTTTCACCATAATTCCTTTAACCGGGTAATTGGGTAATTAACACGGTTCACTTAACCTTTTCACTCGACTGATTCAACTAGAATCGTCCGATTAGAAATTACTTTTCAATTTAACCGGGTAATTCATACTTAACCAGCTAATGAAATTTTTTTTTTTCGGGTCTTTACACTTATGGTTTCAAAGCATACTAAAGGCACATGCCTAAGACTACTCGACCTCTATGCTCAGGGCCAGGAGGGATACAGACTATGTAGAGGGCTGGAAGAGTAGGAATTGATTTTTCCCACTCAAGGGATAGTTTTAAAGTTGCCAAAGAATGAAATGAGATAAAAAGGGAGACTGTCGTGCCAAGGCTGATGACTCCTAATTAGCGCCCTTATGAGAGATTCTAAGACGACATATAAGAATGTTTTCATTTAACATGAGAGTCAGTTCTCTTGTGCTAGTTTGTCATTAGTTATTTTTGGACCAATGACACTCCTTGCTAACATTTTTAAACTATCTAAATAGGTGAGAATTTGAGGGATTGACCACTGTCAGGACTACAGGAAGTAGCACTACAACTTGCACACATGTACATGCCAAGCTCGAATGAAATGTGAAATGATGAATTGTTGAGAATGATGGTAGATGCATGTTTTAAATGTCCAATTGAATAAAATGGTCTGTTTGTGGTAATATTATGATTAGAATAACCCTGCCAAGCTTCTATGTTTTCTTTTTTTATTATTATGTGTAACGACCCGCCATTTTTCATATTATTATGTGTAACTGGCTAGGTGTTACTCAAAATTAAAGCAATTATGTCAAACATTATTAGAAATCATAACTTATAATAAAATCCCACAATCTTGGACCGTTTCCCAGCAGC
>JAURVB010014000.1:0-39880 GCA_033002965.1 Piper betle | reverse complement strand
TAATTTGATATGAAATCTAAATTCTAAATAAAGTCTATCAACCCATCCTTTCATAGCCGGGCGTATGACAAGGCACCCCCAGGTTATGTCAGGAACGTTGAGGCCGTCAATCTCTCTCACCATCTCCCCAAATTCTAAAAGAAGATGGACAACTCACCGTTATGTCCAGCGACGAGAACCCAAATGCCCCTTCTATAATGTAGATCAGTGATGGATGACATTGCCCCTTTTTACCCCCAAGCGGCGTTGGATAATTTATTTAGCTAAAAGCAGCTATGCACGAATCCCGAATCAGCCGATTTAAATCGGATCGACATTGCGCCGATCCGATTTTGGAGCCGAATCGGTAGGCCTTGAATCGGTCTCGGAATCGCCCGATTTCGGCCGATTCCGACCGATTTAACTCGGAATCGGAATCGGCCGATTTAAATCGGAATCGGTTTTTATGAAATTACTAAAATACCCTAGGTATGATTTTTATTAAATTATTTAAGCATGGGTAAAATGGTAATTTGGATCTTAAAAACCTAAAATCAAACCCGTCTCCCCCCGCTTCTGCCGTCGCGCTCGCTCCGCCGCGCTTCCGCCGTCCGACCTCGGCTCCGTCCGACCACGCCACCGCCGCCCGATTCCGACCTCAGCTCCGCCTCCGCGCCTCCGCCGCGCTTCCGCCGTGCTTCCGCCGTCGACGCTCCGCCCGACCTTCCGACCACGCCACCGCCGTCCGACCTCAGCTCCGTCCGACCACGCCACCGCCGCCCGATTCCGAGGGTGGCATTCTCGTAATTAAAAGTTGACTCGAGTCTAACTCGAGTCAAAAATAATAATTAATTCTAAATAATTAAAAAAATCTTAAAAATATTTAAAAATATCATAAACTATAATACACAAAATAATATCAAAATAACATCAATACCTAATTTTAATATATTTATATTATGAACTGTCAAATTATTATATATGATCGATTAAATTAATTTGGACCGATTCAACTGAACCGATTCCTGGCCGATTCAGACCGATTCCGATTCCAATTCCGATTCCGACTCCCTGGAAAACCGATTCCGATTCCGATTCCGATTCATGCAACCATGGCTAAAAGTCTTTTGTTTCTTTCTGCCTAAATAATTACACTCCTAAATCCGTGTAAAGTTTGTGGGTTTCATAGGCTTTCCAAACAGTTTAGTAGATGAATAGATTGTTTTTGTTTTTCCAAGGAGAAGAATAGAGTGTTGATGGTGTGTGTTGCAAATGGCAGCTACTTATTTCTAATGGACAACTACTTATAACTAAATATGTAACTTGCATTATTTGCATGATATCTTGAACATGGTCGGCATGTTGTTGTTTAGAGTTTCAATGATTTGTCAAAGGCAGAGTAAGCGGTCTTCACACTACATTTGCATGAAAAGGGCTGTTGAAACGGCCAAAAAAAAAGAAGTGCGGAAAGCAGCTTGGCGAGAGTTTATTAGATCAATTATTTTCTACTTAATTAATCTAATATTGTATCATTGGATAGACCACTGAAAAGTAGCCAAATCCCTTTCTTATTATACACACATAGTGTATTTCTCTTTTTATTATTTTCATCCATTATAAACTGAATTTTTGACATACAATTGAACACATCTTCAGCCTTTTACCACATTAAAAAGACGAGAAAAATATCAATCTCAATTATTTCATATCTCGTGTGATTCGTCATATTCATTCTTGGGAACAAATAATGGAGTTGGTATCTCACCCTCTTGGGTTTTGCATGATGATCAGTAATACAAACCACTAATTTTGTCCCAACATTATGATCATTAAGGGTTGTGTGTAAACTCTGGCATTGGTTTTAGATTGATGTCTGAAGTTTATCTCTATGACTCGTCGGTTTAACAATCTCAATTCAATTATTGTTAAGCATAGGTTGTGCCATTGCTTTGACTAAATATTTATGAAAACATTGAACCCATGAGTTTCAGTTTTCATTTTGCTTATCTTTCTTACTTAGCATGTAACAACCAAATTTCAGTTCACCTAAGAAGCAAATCAGAAATGTTACAATCAAATTGAGTCATGCTTAAAGTTATTGGCCGGTACAACTTGATCAACAAAATAGATCAAAATAACCTTCTTCTTGTCATTAGAATGGAATACATTGTTAAATACTAGTCCAAACAAATCAAATATAAGAAAAAGTAAGAAAAGAAATAAATGCGCTGAGCTCAAGTGTGTCGTTTATTTGTCTTTCTTGTAACACTCCAAATCCGGTTCACGTTTGTGAACCAAACGAGCATATTACAAGCCCCGGTTAGGTCAGCTAACTTGAACCTAACTCATGCGGATCTAATCTCGGCATCTTAAGATGAAGATATGACTCGTCATACATGGATGAATGCACAGAACTCCTAACATGATACTACATGGATAACATTCAAACTAATTTACACATCAATACAATTATGATAAAAAATGCATAAAAATTCTAAAATACAACGGACAGAGTCTCCCCTAAAAAGTGTAATTAGAGGTCCACCCTGTCAAAATAATATATACAATTATATATGCATATATCAACAATTTCAAACACACATAATCTAATATGTCGTATACTCATTCTGGAACTTGGGTTTCAACCCGCCACACTTCTGTTGCACAATCTATTCACATTTCCTTTTCTTGTCATCATGTCTTAGTATTTCATTCCTCATCATGTCCTCATATTTTAGCAATTAATCAACATCACATCAATATAATAACATCATAACAAAATATTAACCACTCTATCGACTGACATGTGTACAAACGACATCAGTGCTCCTCTGTCTAGGCTGGTACATCCAGTATTTAATCCTCACCTACATATATATATAAAGAAAAACGTCAGTAACAAGTGTTACTAGTCCACAAAATAACTAATATCAAACTGGCGATGAGAGCAAACTCTCATATGAAAGAAAACATCATATACTCCTCGTGAACACTCTGAAGGGCACCTATTGAGGAGCCACTGGGCTGCAGACCCGGTAGCATCCCGAACTGACCGATTTGTTGCTGCTGAAGCCTCTCTCGGCATTTTCTTACTTCATTTTCTGGTCTCGAATTCTAAGCCCTCTCCTTACCTCTATATTTCTCCTGGCCTAAGCACAAGGCTATGTACTCTCAGGCAGTCACTTTTAGTACCCTTTAAACCACAAGTCTGTACTCTCAGGCAGTCACTTTTAGTACCCTTTAAACCACAAGTCTGGACATGTGCTGTACTAAATAGTACCCATAAACCTCCACATTCTCCAGGTGTGATGAACTCAAACGCGGAGTTGTAAGGATTCCTCGAGGAATGGAACAGTCTGCTCACTAATCCAGAGCCCGCTTTGACTGTCATGGCATCCGCTCATGGTACGTGAGATTGGTTTTTCCATCTCTCGTCTCATTGAAAACTCGATGAAATTATATATATAGGCCTGGGAAGGGATTCATATAATAGGTTGGAATGCAACTTGTAGTGGATCTTGTTTTCAAAATCATCCTAGAGGGATCTGTTAGAATATTTTCAGTGACATGCAAGTATACATGGTCGCAACAAGTAATATAATGATAAAATCGAGTATCGTCCCACAGGGAGATGAATTTCCTTAAATTAATTAAAGAGAATAAAATGAAGAACAAAACAAAGACAACCAACTTAACTAAATCTAAGTAATAACTTTAAATTAAAAGCGAAGTTAAAATTATAAAACTCGTTCTAGAGTCGAATTTTCCTTAACATCAATTTAATCTTCATCAAATCTTACTCTTATCTTTTATTCCCTCGGATTGTCGATCTAGGATAATTATATGACATGGTGGCTCCCGCTCCTTCATGCTTCTATTATTTTGCCTCAATTTCTACCTCCCGGTGATAATTGATTAATCAACAAAATAATGCATTAAGAATTGCCTTACAATCGCATACGGTGTTGTGTATCTTCCGACCACAACGACAAACAAGTCAAAAGACTCGTCGTATGATGAATTATCAATGACTAATCTAATTAATTTCTCCCGAAATCTAATTAAACCTCATGATCTAAGAAATAGGTGATCAATCTATTCTTAGCATTTAGAACATGATAATTCAAACGATCCGATTGAATAAAAGAGTAAGAGCTTGAAATGAATTCAATTAAATCATGTTAAGTTCCATTCTTCTCTAGAACGAAATATAAAACTACTCCATAATAAAAATAGAAAACAATATAAAGAAAAACAATATAAAGAAGAAACTAACTTTTATTACGAAAGAGAAAGAAATTACAAAAACTAAAACTACTACTTCTACTACAATCTGAAGCCAAGAGATGAGATATGATTAACAACAAATGACCACCCCTTTATATAGAAGTGGAGATACAAGAATTCGAAGAGGGTGTTCACAAATCGACGTAATCTAATTAATTATAATGTCCCTTTAAGTTTCCAACTGTTCGACTCCATTGAACACCATACATTGTAGCCATTGGGTGGCGCCAAGTGTCATGACCAATCAAATCCAAAGCTTAATTTATTCATCTTTTTCTGCATTAAAACATCAAAGTTAAGCATATATAATAAAATATTAATTAACTAAAATAATAAAGTAAAATATTACTTAATTAATAATGTTTATACCCGAGAAGTACAAAATCATATTAAAAAACCTGGGTAAATATTGTATATTTTAAACACTTAACACACCCCCACACTTAAACTTTTGCACGTCCCGAGCAAAATATCATAACAAAGAAAATTTTACTACACAAAAATACTTAGTCCCCATTATGTTCTCATATGATTCTCAATCAAACCCTCAAGAGTCAACAAGATGTCAATCAAATCAAAAATTCCCTTTCATCAATCACATCCAAAAGAAAGCTCTCTGTGTGTGTGTGATAGTCCATTGGCTTATCATTCTCATCTGCAACCAAGAGAATACAATCAAGCACATGCTTAAATATGTTCACCTTTCGCTCCCATCTCCACTAATGTAGGCAATGCCAAATTAATGGAATCAATAGGTCTTTATAGGTTGTAACGGGGCTAGGGGCTAGGGACCAAAAATAGGATAAACAAGATAGAAAAATCAGAGGCTAATATGCACCCTAGAATTGAAAATCCTTTCTAAATCCTAACATACATGATTAGCAAATCCCCAAACACCGTATCAATATGACACAAACTTCCTTAAATGTAGTATCGACTTGACCCAATATAAGAATTAACTTTGCTTTGATTTTCCATTGACTACCTGCTACTTTTTCTTTTTTTCTTTTATTTCAAACCAGTGGAAGACTATTGCTTCATCTTGTGTTTACTGGTGGAGGATCATTGCCTCATCTTTTTCTTTTCTTTTCTTTTTTTTCTCTCTTTTTTTTTTTACAAAGCAAGGTGCCAGGAAAGTCTACATTATCTTTTTAATCACCGCTCTATGACAAGAAATGCCTTCCCTCTATACTATTCAAAGTTTCATCCCTGTTAGAATTTAGAACGATTTCAAAACACTAGGGTGCTAGGACTCAAGCAGCAAGATATATTTTCAATAAAAAGGCCAAGGCTAAAATAAGGGTAATCAAACAAATATGTATAATAAAGGCCATGAAATTGTGTACAAAGGATAATTTATATTAGGTAGGCTTGAAGAAAGGCCCAGACTCATCAAAAAGAAATGCCTATATCATTTTCCATCAACATGGCAAACCAAATATTTCGCCTTGAAAGTCGCTAGGGCAAATTCTAAAAGTCATGACCATCATGTACAATCCTTATTGCAAAACATTCATTGAAATCATCTAAACCAAAGGATTGTGAAAATATTATAAAGTAGAGAACCAACTCTCGACTGCAATCTTTTACTCAGTTCATCCCTCATATCAATTAATCAAGTTTTCCCAAGAAAGGTAAGACTAATTCACATGTATCTATCATTGAACCAAGAGACTAAAATACCATTGCATAATAAAATTTTTACACTAAATTATACTATATATATGTATATATATCTAAATCTAAATATGAGTCAAGCATGAACAATATGCATAAAATTAAGGCATCACCCCCAAACTTAAACTAAACATTGTCCTCAAAAATAAAAATAAAGAAAAAGAAGTGAAAGAGAACTCCCTCATTTCAATTAGTTGGTGGATGATTATCATGAATAACTGAATTTGGACTTGACCCAAGCTTTATTGACTTTAAATGATCGATCCCTTTGTTCAGTCTTAATTTTAATTGCACTATGTGGAAAAAACTTCTGTCCAGGAGAAAATGACCAGCAACCACACCAGATGCCATGTTTGTCTGCTATAGTCCAAGCAATAGCTGACTTGTAATCTTTTAATATTCTAATCAGCTTCTCTTTCTGCAATATAGTTAGCTCTGAAGATATAATAATAGGAAGAGTGTCATTAAGCCCTAAGAAAATATACCTGAGATGTTTTGGAAGTTGCTTTAGCTTCAAAATAGGTGGTACTTCAATTGATGGCAGCAATCTGTGGAATGGTAGATCTAAGGTTTCCATAACTTTGAATCGTTGACGCAAAATTGGTTGTGAATCTAATACTTTAACCATCTCATCCACATCAATATCTTCTTCACAAAGAGAATTTATGGATTTATGTAATGAATTACTAAACTGATCCCCTTTGCATCCGAGTAAGCTAACCAATGTATTGAGTTCATTTTCGTTATTTAGTTTTTCATCTTTTTCCTTAACTTCATTGGGCTGAACTGGTTCCTGTAAAGTAATATCACTCTGGGTTGTTATAGCTTTGCAATGCTCTTGACCATCATTCCTTGGTTGTTCTGGTTGGCTAGGAAGTACACCCTTGGGTCGCTCACTTGGTTCCTTGTTTAATTGCACCATAACTTGTTGCATAAACTGTTGTTGTTGTTGTTGCTGATTCTGCATAAATTGTTGCATAGTCTGTTGCATAGTTTGTTGCATGGAATTGAACATTTGGATCAAATCTGGTTGTTGTGGCTGAAAAGAAAGTGAAGGGGGTTGATAATGCTGTGATGGTGGTGGTGGATTATTGGGGACAACAACCGATTGTGAAGAATTATTCCATGAAAAATTGTGGTTATTGCACCAGCCCGCATTGTAGGTGTTGGAATAGGGATTGTTGTTCCAAATAAAGTTGCCTACGTAATTAACTTGATCTGTTGCACATTGACCTGTAAAATGTCCTTGTCCACACCATTCACACCTTGGTTCTACAGCCTTAACCTGTCTCTGTATATTAAGATTTTGAACTTTATTAGTTAAAACACTGACCTGAGCAGATAGAGCAGTAAGTGCATCTAATTCTAAAACTCCGGTAGTCCTCCATGAATGCATGGCTTCTTCCTCAATTGGTTCTTGTGCTCTTCTTCCAGCGGCACACAAGTTTCTCAAAGTCCTTTCAATCTTTGAATCACAAGAAGACAAGGGTGACCGTACTAATAAACAAATGATAATAAATAATAGAAGGAAGAAGACAATGATATAGTTTATTTTTTTCCTTTTTTTTGTAAATATAATCAGATACTAAAATCTAAAAAGAAAAGAAAAACACTCAAAATTCTAATCCTAAATTAATTAAGAAAATTCGATCTCCCCGGCAACGGCGCCAAAAACTTGTTAGAATATTTTCAGTGACATGCAAGTATACATGGTCGCAACAAGTAATATAATGATAAAATCTAGTATCGTCCCACAGGGAGATGAATTTCCTTAAATTAATTAAAGAGAATAAAATGAAGGACAAAACAAAGACAACTAACTTAACTAAATCTAAGTAATATCTTTAAATTAAAGGCGAAGTTAAATTTATAAAACTCGTTCTAGAGTCGAATTTTCCTTAACATCTATTTAATCTTCATCAAATCTTACTCTTATCTTTTATTCCCTCAGATTGTCGATCTAGGATAATTATATGACATGGTGGCTCCCGCTCCTTCATGCTTCTATTATTTTGCCTCAATTTCTACCTCGCGGTGATAATTGATTAATCAACAAAATAATGCATTAAGAATTGCCTTACAATCGCATACGGTGTTGTGTATCTTCCGACCACAACGACAAACAAGTCAAAAGACTCGTCGTATGATGAATTATCAATGACTAATCTAATTAATTTCTCCCGAAATCTAATTAAACCTCATGATCTAAGAAATAGGTGATCAATCTATTCTTAGCATTTAGAACATGATAATTCAAACAATTCGATTGAATAAAAGAGTAAGAGCTTGAAATGAATTCAATTAAATCATGTTAAGTTCCATTCTTCTCTAGAACGAAATATAAAACTACTCCATAATAAAAATAGAAAACAATATAAAGAAAAACAATATAACGAAGAAACTAACTTTTATTACGAAAGAGAAAGAAATTACAAAAACTAAAACTACTTCTTCTACTACAATCTGAAGCCAAGAGATGAGATATGATTAACAACAAATGACCACCCCTTTATATAGAAGTGGAGATACAAGAATTCGAAGAGGGTGTTCACAAATCGACGTAATCTAATTAATTATAATGTCCCTTTAAGTTTCCAACTGTTCGACTCCATTGAACACCATACATTGTAGCCATTGGGTGGCGCCAAGTGTCATGACCAATCAAATCCAAAGCTTAATTTATTCATCTTTTTCTGCATTAAAACATCAAAGTTAAGCATATATAATAAAATATTAATTAACTAAAATAATAAAGTAAAATATTACTTAATTAATAATGTTTATACCCGAGAAGTACAAAATCATATTAAAAAACCTGGGTAAATATTGTATATTTTAAACACTTAACAGGATCTCATCCTCGAGGGGTTATTAATCAGGAAAAATGTTCAATTAAATGGCCCAAGTTAAGTGGGATCCGATAAAACACCACTCAACCCATCCTGCAAATAATAAAATAAACATACAATAGAAGAGAGCGTAAAATAGAGACGAGTCCTAAATGGACCTGGTAGAAGCTCTAAGCGTGTCATTGTGCCTAGGTGGCGAGCTCCTACTCCGTACCTACACATCAAAACTAAATACTAACCCCCACTAACTAAATGATGCATCAAACTCATGAACATCACACACAACATAATAATCATCGATCACAATCAACAATCAAATAATCATAAATGTAAATAATCCTAACTCATCCTATTCATACCAATTTTATTTTGTTTTTCTAAGTTACGTCGTAGTCATTTATCATGCTCAGACTCGATCTACTTCATTAGATCACCTACTATTCATTCACAATTACTCAAATCATGCAATCATCACTTCATCCATAATTAGGCATTAATAACATCAACTAATCAATCCTAGCATGTTGTGCTAACAATCATCCATTTTAAATAATCAAATCAGAGGTAATTATACCTCTTGTCATCGACAATTGGTGACGGCTAGGGTTTCGTCACTCGTCTTAGAGCTTGAATTTGGTGCTCATTAGCATCTGAAGTTGAATCAGGTTAGACTGGATGAACTGTGTGGCAGATCCGGCGAATTCTAGTGAATCCAGTTTTTCGGCCAGTCTTAGTGGTTTTTCGGTAGCTTCTGGTGGTTTTTCGGTGGTAGTCACCGGCAATGTCTATTGGCCAAATAGTGGTCATATTGGGAACCATTGGAACTGGCTCGACGAGCTCGACGCATCTACTGCCTCAACATGGTCAGTGGAGGCGGTGGCTCACCGAAAAATGGCTGAAACAGAATGGCAGCGATGGTGGGTGACTAGAGGGTCGAGGGTGTCAAGGCGACCACCCGATTGTGGCGGCGATGATCGTGGTTGGTCAGGGCGGCACGCTAACACCATAGCGAGTCATGGCGGTGACGATCGGTGCCAAGGTGGCATCGGCCGCAGCGGCAGCGACGTGCATAGGCAGTGGCGTCGGGGTAGGGTTTGAGGAAAAAGAAAGAAAAGGTCAAGGCGGGGGAAAACGGCTTGGTGGAAAACTCGTAAATAAGGCTTGACTCGACTCTATCTCAAGTCAAGAATAATACCAAGCCATCATAAATCCTAAAAAATATATAGAAAAATCAGAAAAAAATCCAATAAAATAAAACAAACACCACAACATCATAATGACATGCTCTATAACTAACAACTGACCCAAACTGCCCATAACGCGTCCTAACATGATAAACGGCCTAAAACTAATTCTACGATCCACTATATATATAATAAAAAAATAAACTACATACTCTCATATATTCTGATAACTCATTCTTTTTGTTGTATTCATGTTGTTATCATCATATACTTGGATACGCATAATCCTCATAGCTCATACACGCGACCAACATCAGCTTAGTGCATGTGTTCTGAAACATACTCGACTTGAAAATAATGGTCGAACCGACCGGTTCTGAATATAAAACCCTGACTCGAATTGCGGGTTTTACAATCTTCCCTCATAAAAATTTCGTCCTTAAAATTTTAACTCAAGGAGGTTCTATTGAAACAAAAACTTGGCAGCTGGGATACACATCACTTGTATCCTCTACTGCTTCAACAGTCATATACATCCTCACTAATTGTAGTGGTGCCAACATGGTGAGTCCTGCTAGTGATGCTGTGAATATTAAACTTGCTCGATTTTATACTTCCTGTGCCTGTTCTGACATTATCATCATCCTTCTCCTTCGTTCTGGTCTCTACTGCCAACTCTGCGAAAACCTAGATCACCCCTAAGGGCCTACTGGGTTGGTCAAGAAGATACTTTAGAGTATCGCCAGGTACTAATCTGAGCTACATCTGGGAAGACTATGTCGAGGGCAAGGCGTACCTACTAACATCAACCCATCTCTAGCTAAACCTCATCAACGCGAAAAGTCAGTACATATACTCTCAAGAAACTCTATCCTAAGTCCTACTGCCATCCTAAAGTGTGCTATGAGTCTCCTGCTAGGTATGGGTGTATAGGCAATTGAGCTGCATAGCTCGCTATTGCTAGTCTAGATCCAACTCTCAAGTTGTCCCTGTATAAGGAACTGGACCGCTCACTGGGTCCTAGTTGACTTGGTTCTAAGTCAAATATCTCACTCTGTTCTATAATAGAACAAGGATAGCTGTTATGACTCTATTGTATACTATGGCTCTAGTTGCTATCTATACAACTACTAACTGCTGCTGAATGGAGCTCTTTGTGACGAAGTACAAGCGAGAACACCTATACATATACAGCGTGTCTCTAGGAGTATGATAAAATACTCTGCATGGGACTATAGAGTCTGCATCTAGTCTATGGCATGTGCTCTAGTCAATGTATACTCATCTCAATCTTCTGGCTAACTATTCGTAAAACTGATACATACAACGGGGTGAGTGGAAATCTTCAAGTGAAAACTCTAATATGTCTGACATCTCTAGGTTATAGGAAAAAAAACTGAATCTCATGGAAATCTGGTCTCACTACTCAAGAACTCTCACTAGGTAATATCTCATCCTCACATGTCGTATTTGATGCTAGGGTAGATGGGGGATCCACTAGGATAAAGAAAATTGTAACGACCGGCCATGTTTCACTATATTGTCGGCCTTGTTGGCCAGGTGTTACTCAAAATTTAACAAAAACAAGCCCTATAAAGACCAGTCCTAACCGGACCGGGTGTTACTTTAAAGGTTACATGAATATTATGAAAGCAAATAAGTCTAGCATTTCTAACTCAAAAGAACTTATAATTCAAATGACAATGTATGAAATAATTATCCCACAGTCTTGGACTGTTTCCCATAGCCACATTTATAAGAGAAGAAAAGTAAAAGAGAAGTTCGCTTATTATCTATTCACCACATGAGTTGGTAGAAGAACCACCATGTCGTCTCTTAGTCTTTAGTTCCAGCTGCTAACCTACGGAGGCAATTCCACCGTTAGTGATTAAATACTAAGCTGTATAATTAAATAAAACAAGTAAATAAACTCCCTATCATTATCTATAACTTTGGCTATTGTGACCATTCCATCATGTCCATTTATTAGCTGATGGTCAGTCCACCATGTCCATTAGTTGGCTGATTGGTCAGTCCATCATGTCCATCTATTTACTAATGGTTCAGTCCATCATGTCCATTACCGGTTGGCGAGTCCAATCTACCACGTCTGTTATTGGCTGGTGAGTCCAATCCACCATGTCCGTAATTGGTGGATTGGTCAGTCCATTATATCCATTACCGACTGGCGAGTCCAATCCGCCATGTCCGTTATAGGCTGGTGAGTCCACTCCACCATGTCCATACTTGGTTGGCGAGTCCAATCCGCCATATCCAATTTATTGGCTGATGGGTTAGTCCATCATTCCTATTACCGGCTGGCGAGTCTAATCCGCCATGTCCTTTATTGGCTGGTGAGTCCAATCCACCATGTCCGTAATTGGCTGGTGAGTCCAATATGTTATGTCCAATTTATTGTATTATGGGTTATGGGTTGTCAAGTCCTTTCTGACATGTCCATTATTGGATTATAAAGGTGTAGCCTGTGTCGAATGAGTCAATTCCTTGACCCCGGTTGCACTCGGTGCATGGTGGTCAAATCTAAGCTCAGGCTGACCAGGTTGTCCACAAGGGAAAATACAATATTTTAAATAATTATACGGACCTGGATATTTCAAACTCGTAGCTGTGACCAATGATCATAATCTGAACGAGGACATAAAATAATACACAAGTGTTAATTTTATTCATTTAAATCCTACTTTACATTAATTATCTAGATCATAATTAACACTTAACAAATAATAAAATAAATATCAACTTATAAACAAGTATTTGATTACTATTATTAGTAAATTTTCCTTTGAGACGATAATTACTTAACTACAATCTTGATAATTTAGTTTACCATTTTAAATCTTTAATCGCTATCCTTATTCATATCAATTTAGTCAAATAAGTTGTACAATTAAATTATTTAAAATAATTTGTATCATTCTAAGTTAAAAATATTATTAATATAATTAGTTTAAATTATTCAACTCAATAAAATTTTGAACTTTATTTATTTCATTATGCTATTTAGGTTGGACGCTTGTGATTGTTACCCGACTCTAGTTTAATAACCCATTATTTACATTAGTGACTTGTTATTAAAATAATCAATTTATTTACCTAATATTAAATTTAATATGATAAAGGTAAAATCTTTATTTTATTATTCACTTATAACCGTTCTTCTTCTTCTTCTTCTTCCTCCCGTCGGCCTTCTTCTCTGCACCAAAACTAGACCACACCCTTCTTCTCCACCCCTTTTCTTGGCACCCAAACCCAGAATCACGTCCTCCCTCAACTTCAACCTTCTCCAACAACCAATTGGAAGCCTAAAGTCCATGCTTTATAGCAGCTTCCCAAGGCAAACATGTCCTGCACCATGGTGCCCGACTTCTGTCCAGCAGCACCGCCGGGGACGCAAGGCTACCTCTGTCCCACCAGAAGCACCACCAAGAACTCTTCCCTTCTCCCCGCACGACAACCCAACATCCCAACCAAGCGCTGTGAGCATGCACCCCTCCAAACCCCATCCTAGTCTCCTACGACGCTAGAGACTGCAATTCCCTTATCCTAACCCAACTGATTACATAGCAGAGAACGTTGATGAAGCAACAACACAACAAAATGATCATGAATTGGTGAAACAACAGCAAGTTTACATGACGCCCATTGTAACGACCCGCCTGAACCAGACCGGGTGTTACTTAAAAATATAGTTAATGTAAATGTAACCTTCTAGAACATGAATTTAAATACACCAAATAGTCTTGCAACATATAATATAAATCATATTCTCTAAAATTTAAAATAACCGTCCCACATTCTCGGACCGTTTACCATAGCCACATTTATAACACAAGAGAATAATAAGGAAGTCCAATTTTATTATCGATTCACCATACCTGGGTTGGTAAAAGAACCACCAACCACACTTCTATTCTTTAGTCTCAAAGCTGGTCACCTGCGGCGGCAATTCCGCGTTAGTGATAAAACCACTATGCTGCATAATGAAATGAAACAAGTCAATATAATCACTATTATCATTTCACTCGTTTTATTATTATTATTACACAATTTCTTCCATTCTCATGACACCAAGAAGGTTGTTCGATCTATTTCATTGATCGTATCATACCGACTGATAACTTCAAAGATGACTCAACTTTTAATCATAAGATTTTAGATTCAGTTCTTAAGTGAACCAAAATTGGGGAGTTACAAGTTGGTATCAGAGTCATGTCTTGGTCGATTTAGATGGAAGACTTTTTTGAGCCAAGTGTATGGAGCTGTCCTTAGCCAAGCTGTCATGTATTTTCTTTCATATTTTCTCTGTATCTTAGATTTTTGCTAAGTCAGACCTGGGCAATGCATGTTTCAGTTTTAATAGAAATTAGGAGATGGATATAAGATAATGATCTTAGTGGATGCTAGTATGGATCTCATAGGATGTCATGATAAGCTTAGGGACACCCCTTGTCTTTTTATATGCTAGAGATTTGGACGACTAATAGTGTCCACATGTTAAGTTAAGAGAGGTTGAGTTGGATAGTGACTAGGATTATTTGGAGCACTAGGGACATTGTAACATTTGCCTGTCTTTCGCATGTCACCATATGAGTCCTTATTCGAAACATGGTGTACATTATGAGACAGAGTTATAAGGGATAACAGAAGTAAGGAGCTTGGAGTATGGAGATACTCACGTAGTTATGTGACACATGAGCAGAGACCTTGAGTGGCTTAAATAAATCTTTTAGGCATAGTTTGAAGCCTACTTTGGAGAACTTTGACCTTTAGACAAATCCCTGTGGATGAAGGATGTGCCTATGACAGTGGAGCCACTAAGGTACTTGGAGCACAGATGAGAGTTTGGACAAATGACTTGAGATGAACCACTTCCAAGAGATAGCAGTGGATGCGGATGAGCAGCAAGGTGGATCTACAGTCCCACGGACACTTGACCGCCTTCTCCCCTTCCACTAGTATATGTATGTCCAAAGAATATTGTTGGCTACTCTTCAACACACAGAATCTTGAACACACTAAGGATGAGCGAGATTATCGTTGATCGTAGATTTAGGCGGTTGACTGGATATCACTAATGGTTGTTGAGAACCAGTCGTGTGTGTATGAACAGTCACTCCAAAATTCCATGAGATAAGTGTGGGCTCAATATTATCTTTCCATCGTACGTGTCACCACTATGATCAGACACATGGAGATAAGCATGCCAATGATAGTAATGGGTTCACAACGTACATGTTTAGGATCAGTCTTCAACACCTGAGTAGTAAAACTGCCATCCAAGTAGAATAATCATTGTTTGTGATGCATAACCACCGTCTGAGATGCCCAACCATTGACCGTGATGCACTACTACCGTCCATGATGAACAACCACCGTCCGTATATTGCACTACCGCTGACCAAGTGGAGCAATTATTGTGGATGTAAGGGCCAAGTAATTACCTCATCCTTAGGAAGACAACTACTTGATGATGTTCTTAGCATTGCATAGAGACCACATATCATAATTTTAGAGCAGAGTTGGATTAGAGATTGAGGACAAGATATAGCTATGGTGACATCAGCGAGATAGTGGAAAGTTTGGTGCACTGGAATTATTTTATATAATGGCACAAGATGACTTCACTAGCCATCTTACATACTATCGTCTTGACCTGACATCCTTGGGTCAAATGTGTATTGCAAGATAGTGTTAGTGACAGTCTTATAGGGATCATCAGATAGTGTTAGTGACTCTTTTATAGATGTATATGGATAGAGTCCGAGAACAGGACAATGTGACATCTAGAGGAGATGGCTAATTGTTTAGTCAACACGACAACATACGTGTGATCCACAGCCAGGGTTACATAGATTAGATGGTTAACAAATGATCAAATACTCAATTTAAATCATTTAGAGTTTGGCCTAGTCACAGAGAGATGCTTAACTCTTACTAGAATTTTGGCATTGATGATAGGTTCAATGAGGGAGCATCCTTCAGAGAGAGTATTTTCCTCATGCTTTGCTAGCACGATTAGGTCCTTACCTTGAGACATAAGATTTAGCCTTTGCCCCGAGTATAGGAGGTACCTTTGTGGTACTACTTAGGACTTATAGTGCAACTAGCCGATGACAGACCTATTTGGAGGAGACAACTTCACCCAAGCTTGGGAGCGAGTCAAACAGGGACTTGAGTTTGACCAGACCACACTGATTAGATAGAGGAACACTAGTGTATGTTCATCGTAACTGACAGTTTTGCTTAAGAGTCTACCACAATGGTTGTAGTCATGTGAATCAATATTAGTGCTACAAATCGGCATGGGACAACAGGTCACACACCACTAAAGAGTAGATGAGACATGTGTCAAACCTCCCTATGAGTTCTCGTAAACTCAAGGGGAGATAGTGGTTCTTTAGGTCATTTAAACCCCATCTATTTAGAAGTACATGACTAGTACAATATTGAGAAACACATGTCTACTGTTAGTTGATTAAACTAAAGTCACTTAGGAGCCATCTCTTAGACTCATCATTGATTGATTATTTCATAGGCTGGCCACCTATGTGGAGTCCAATCATCATGATCTTGGAGGCATGTCCATAGACCTACCCATATTTTTGAGTCACCCAGTGTCCTATATAGAGTTTCGTTACCCATCGTGACTCAGACAGACATCCTTACATCACCATAGATAGAAACTTGATGTCAGATCATGTGCGGATGAAATACCCATATTTTTTAGTCACCCAGTGTCCTATATAGAGTTTCGTTACCCATCGTGACTCAGACAGACATCCTTACATCACCACAGATAGAAACTTGATGTCAGATCATGTGAGGATGAAATACATATTATTGAGAGTCGTAGAGTAGTGTGACCGATTTTTCATGAGAGATCCATTCACTTGTCATGTGACCAGATATGTTAGACACAACCAAGCTTTCACCTATGTATTTTCACATTTACCTTTCCAGATATACTATTCTTACTATCTGTTTTCTAGAGGGTTGAGATGAGCAAACATTGACTAGCGCACATGCCACAGACCAGATGCTGACTCCATAATTCCATGCAAAGTATGTTTTCATACTCCTTGAGACACGTTGTACATGTATAGGTGTTCTCGACTTCATTCCATCACAAAGAGCCTCTTCAGCAGTAGTTAGCGGTATTATACATAGTTACGAGAGTCATAGTACACAGTGAGTCATAGTAGTTGTCATTGTTCCCTTATGGAACAGAGTGAGATATTTGACTTAGGACTTAGTTAGCTAAGACCTAGTGAGCAATCTAGTTCCTCTTACAGGGACACCTGAGTGTTTGATTTAGATTGGCGACTGTGAGCCATACAGTTCATTAGCATATATCTTAAGTTGGTACTTGAGTCCACCATATGCTAATAGGACTCGCAGGACAACCTAGTATAGCCATACGACCTAGAGCAGAGTGCCTTGAGAGTACACACAGTTGACCTATCACATTGATGAGGATCAAGAAGACATCGGTAGATGTTAGGCTGCATACTTCGCATCGAAATAGTTTTTCCTAATATAGCTCATACTAGTACCCTGCAGTACTTTAGAGTACCCGCTTGACCAGGACCTTAGGAGTGAACATATGTTTTTCTCATTGAGATCATTGCATTTCAGTCCCGGTAGTTTGCACTGAACCATGGAGCTAGTCTAGCAAGATTATTCGAACAAGTACGGTTAGTCCAGCCAAATGGTTCCAACATATATGGCATATTTAACTAGATGATTTGATCATATGTAGTCTATCTAGTCAGATTATTAAGGCGCTAGCGAGCTTCGTCAGTGTTCAGGGATCTAGCATCATATTGGTCCATTTGAGCTGTATGCAACTAGCTTTCAAGGGAGAGCTACCCGTTTGCCAACAAGATGACATCTTTAGTTGAGTCCTCTAATCACAATTGATGCGAAAAATTTTGAGGATGAAATTTTTATAAGGAGGAGAGGTGGTAAAAACCCATTTTTAGGTTAGGGTTTTACCGGATTTTAGTTTTACCCTATTCGGGTCAATATTGAGTCAGTTCGACAAGCTCAAGCCTGACCAATTTTCAGCAAAGGTTGTGGTAGACTTGGTCTAGTAACATTTATTGATTCTGAGTGTAATGACCTAGCCCAAAGTGCAACGTAATGGGCTAAGTCATTTCTTTAAAATCGGTACCCCGAAAGTTAAAGATCTCTAGTCCATTCTCACTTATAAACAGGATCTTCTCCCAGTAGGTATTAGATGTGGGACTAAGTTGAGGGATCTCACAATCCACCCACCTTAGGAAATTTCGTCCCCGAAATGCCTATTCTTGGCCTGTTGCTAGCCCCAACCCACGTCCTTTCTGGCCCGTGACCGGCAGCCTAGCCAACGTTTCTAGTCTTGGCCCGTTGCTAACCCCAGCCCACGACCTTTTTTTGGCCCGTGACCGACAGCCTAGCCAACGTCCCTAGTCCATCTCACCATCTAACACGGAACCAGGTCGGCTCTGATACCATTTGTAACGACTCGATTCAAAGTGCAACGTAATGGGCTAAGTCATTTCTTTAAAATGGGTACCCCGGAAGTTAAAGATCTCTAGTCCATTCTCACTTATAAACAGGATCTTCTCCCATTAGGTATTAGATGTGGGACTAAGTTGAGGGATCTCACACTGAGAATTGATTTATTAATTCATCCTGTTCTTCATAAGCATTTACTACTTTTATAGATTCTTTAATTTTTAATTCCCCCAATTTCTCACTTAATTTTGATATGAATTCTTCATTTAAAGGGGGTTTTGTATTAAATATAGTAGTTAGTATTGGAGGTTATATTAAAACTGGTTTAATAACTTCTTCCTCTATTTTCTCTTTTCCTTTAACTCTAGGAAACCAATTATCTTCCATATGGGATAATTGTGAGGCTATAGTTTGTAAATGCATTTGAGTATAATTATTTTGTTTGATAATTATGGCTATGTCTTCTTGTTTGTTTTCTGTTTTAACAAAAGATATGACTTCTATATTTCATATTTTATATTACCTACTGGAAGATGTTTACTAAAGATTATTTTTCCCTCTTGGATATCCCAAAACCAGTTTCTTTACTAACTAAAATTCTTGGAGATATTAAAGATTAAACCATTTTTTAAATGGGATTTCATAACCTAATTGTTTTAAATCTTTATAATATTGTTCGTTATATTCCTTAAGTTGATTGTCATCAAAGGTTGTAATATACCATTTCCTAAAACTTTTAATTTCTAGGATTCATAAATTCTTTAGAACATTTTGTTCTATTAGGTACATATCTCTCACTTTATTAATTTTAAATTCTACTTAAGAGAAACTTGGTTCATCTGTATATAGCGCATGTGGAATTTTATGTTTAGACATTATAATTTCAACAACATTAGAACATGATGCCTAATTATCATATAAAGAAGGAAATCTTGTAGATGTACTATTTCTTCCAAAGATAATATTTACATCTCCATTATTTTCTTTTATTATAGCCTCTGCTGATCTTTTTCAATCTTAGGAGGTACTATCTTTTCTAATTTCCATGATTCTAGAAGTACTATATCAGTCCACTTAATAGTTTTAGGTATTTAAATATTAGCTCCACTAGTATCTATTTGGAATAATGTCGTATTTCCTTTTCTTGACATTAACCTAGCATTAAGATTAATTGATGTTATTGCCTTAAAACATATTCTGTATATTATACAAATATTTTGTGATCTTTCCTTCACATCGTATCCTTGTGTCTTCTTGTTTAAACACAAGGCATCTTTTAGATGACAATCAGACAAAAATAAAGAAATGTTTGGAAAACAATTGAAATATACTGGTCCAGTTCCTAAACTCGATTCTATTACTCTTAATAGAGAATCGTGAAATTTATTATATCTAGTATCTCTTAAACATAATAAAATTGATGTATTTAAACAATCTCTAGTTGATGGTTTTACTCCTATTTGTACTAATCCTAAATGGATATAATTATATTTTGTACTTAGGTCTTATAATATTTTATTAGTTAATAAGGATAAGTTACTTGTAAAATTCTGTACACTTATACTTTCTTCAACAGTTTTAATAATGTAAGCTTGTTTGAATTCAAGTAGTCCCTTATTATAAACTTTTGAAGGTTTAACTTTAGGGATAGACCACTTATTTAAACGTTGTTCTATATTACTATACACAAGTTGTTTCGTAATTTTAGAATTTTCTAGATCATTTGATCTCTTGACCAATTGTTGTAAGAAAGTCATTCTTACGCCTAGATTTTACACCTCACCTAGGAAATTCCTAGCAGAACACACTTCAACGAGCGACTTCTATCTCGGCCTTGCGTCACCTAGTCTCGGTCATGGCTCTAAGGTTCAAATGGCTCTGATACCACAAGGGGAACAGGATCTCAAACTTTCTAAATTGTTCTAAAATGGACAGAATTTTTTAAAGAATTTTTTTAATAGTTTTAATTAAACAACTTATAACAACTCAATAAACAGATTAATATAAACATATCATAAATCAATAATATAAACAAATTATAAACAAACAGACATAAAACCTGTAATATAAACAACAGTAATATAATTAAACAAAGTAAAGTAATAAATAAAATTTAAGGCATATATTCTTGTCAGGAGTTTTATATCCCTTTTGGGAGAAAATATTGAAAACATATTTTTTATTGAAAACAGTTTTATATCTCACAACATATACGTTCAAAAGAACTGATCCATAAGAAATAAAAGATAATTGTACCTAATAACAAACTTTTTTTACTTCAGCTAAATAGTACAACTCACTTTCACTCTTGGGTGAAATCACACAGTAAATACACTCTCACTTAGTAAATACACAATACAAATATACAAGTATACAGATATAAGCATGTATACAGTCTTACAAACTTCTCAGTGTCTGAACTGAGTACAAACACGTACTATTTAAATCAAATTCAAACTAGAAAAGAAAAAAACTTTTATTTTTCAAATCACAGATCAAGATCAGAAACTAACACAGATCAAATCAAAGCAAAGCAACTGACACAGATCAAACCCGAGTATAAGAAAAGATATAAACACAAGGATAAGAAAACATAAGGCCGATGCTATTTGAGAAATTAAGTAGAGTTTTGAAAACTAAAGATGAAGACGACACAAAGAAAGGCTAAAAGAGACATCTGGAAAAGAAAAGATGAAAGGAAGATAAGAGATTCCTTATCTTATAATTTCATATCATGAGGAAAGAAAACTGCAACGATGGAAGGGAAAACTTACAGAAAGAGACTTCAAGAAGATTTGAAAAGAAGAAAGCAGAATGATTTTAAAGAAAAGCCGAGAAGAAATTAAAAACTTATAGATTGTTTAGAGAAACCAAAAAGGGAAAACAAAACAGTATTCAAAGCAGCTTTGTCTTCCGATGTCCTCCAGTCAGAGATGAAGGAGGAATTTATAAACTTAGAAAGGTACTATGTAAACAGGTTAGTGGGACCCAGATGTGCTGGTTGCAGAGTAAGCTCCACCTTAGGCCCAGCTGACATAGGCTGAGTAGGGACCACAATGGGGATCACAGACACAGTGAGGACCATAGTAGGGACCACAGTAGTAGGGACAGAAGAGGGATCCACAGAGTAAGGAGAAGGAGTCCATAATGGTGAGTGAGCCGAGTCCAAATTTACAATTTTTGGAGAAGAATTCTGTGATTCAGCGATTCTTGATGGAGAATTCATAGGGTTTGGATACCTATCAATAGCTGAACAGTTAAAAGACATATGACCTAGTTGTCCACAGCAAAAACACCTAGGACCAGTTTCAGGGACTTGGAATTCTGTGCATACGATAGGTGTATGGCCAATGTTCCCACATAATTTACATTGAAGATCTTTTCTACTTCATGGTGATTGTGCATCCTGAATGGGACTCTCTGTGAGTTTAGTAACCCTAATATTTATTTCTTCTAATGACATAGGTACTGGTTCAGGAAAAGCCTTCATCTTGGGTGTTACTCCATAAGAATTTAATAGATGAGCTAATCGTATAGCTTCATGATGAGGAATTCCAGGATCGTTTAATTGTACCTGCAAAAACTATGAATATACATCAGGAGGTAGTGCTGGTGGGAGCACTGGATTGGATGACCCAGGCAAGGGAGGAACTGTATCTTGCAAAAATAATTCATTGGGTTTTGGTAAGGCTATAGATTGTGCAAATTTATCCCACCATCTGATATAAATATGATGATCAAGTGAGGAATTTAAAATTCCCTTGTCCTCAACAGTTTGAAAACAAAAGTTCCAGGATAAAGTCCATGGAATTTGATAGTATCTTATAAAATAGAAAAAAGGATTTTTGAAAGACTTGTGGATCAACTAGAAAAACTTATCATTTTGCATTTTGTAATATCTGGGTAAGAATTCAACTTCAGGGCCATAGTCTGACATCCATTGGTGAAACCAAATAGGTACTTTGCATGGTCTTGGGAGATTGATTCTGATAAACCATAAATGTTGACTCTGGGGATTTTTGTATAATAATATTTTATCAAAGGCATCAATGTAATCTCAATAGTTATATTCCTCTCTGGGAATAGACAAGAAAGTGGTTTTACATTAGCAAATTTACAAATAAAACTAGGATGTCCATACTCATCCATAGTTACAACTTTATATATAATAAGTTTACTATATGAAACCTGTGTCTCATAGGCTTCAAGATAAGAAAGAGCATTCTTATAAAATTCTCTAGCATATTGATGAGTGATTTGGCAAGACATCATATTTTGTAAGACTAATTCATAGAAATATCTTGTCTTATCAGAAATAATTGGGAAATGAGTATAAAAACGACACTGAGTTAGAGCTACCTCACTAGAATGAAGTTTTCAAGAGTTTCTAGAGACTGTTCAAGATAACATATATGTAAAGGAGGTCTTTTGTAACAACCCGCCCGAACCGGACCGGGTGTTACTTAAAAATATAGTTAATGTAAATGTAGCATTCCATAACATGAATTTAAATACAGCAAATAAGTCACACAACATATAATATAAATCATAACAATAAATCATGTTCTCTAAAATATAAAATAACGGTCCCTCAGTCTCGGACCATTTCCCATACCCACATTTATAACACAAGAGAATAATAAGGAAGTCCAATTTTTATTATCGATTCACCATACCTACGTTGGTAAAAGAACTACCAACCACACTTCTATTCTTCAGTCCAATGCTGCTCACCTGTGGAGGCAATTCCGCATTAGTGATAAACCCACTAAGCAGCATAATTAAATGAAACCAGTCAATATAATCCCTATGATCATTTCACTCATTTTTATTACTATTATTACACAAGTCTTTAGTAATTAGCTCCCATGTCATTCTGAGATTAGGAATTTGTCTCTCAGGTCATTCTAAGATTAGTAAAAGTCGTCTCCCAGCTCATTCTGAGATTAGAAATCGTCTCCCAGCTCATTCTAAGATTAGGTGGTCTACCAAATTATTTTGAGATTACTCATGGTCTTCCAATTCTTTTTGAGATTAAAAATTGTCTCCCAGCTCATTCTGAGATTAGGTGGTCTCCCAACTCATTTTGAGATTAGTCATGGTCTCCCAGTTCATTCTTAGATTAGAAATCATCTCCCAGCTCATTCTGAGATTAGGTGGTCTCCCAATTCATTTTTAGATTAGTCATGGTCTCCCGGTTCATTCTGAGATTAGAAATGGTCTCCCAGCTCATTCTGAGATTAGGTTGTCTCCAAATTTATATTTGAGATTAGTCATGGTCTCCCAATTCATTCGGAGATTAGAAATGGTCTCCAAGCTCATTCTGAGATTAGGTGGTCTCCCAATTCATTTTGAGATTAGTCATAGTCTCCCAGTTCATCTAGAGATTAGAAATTGTGTCCCAGCTCATTTTGAGATTAGGTGGTCTCCCAATTCATTTTGAGATTAATCATGGTCTCCCAGTTCATTCTGAAATTAGAAATTGTATCCCAACTCAATCTTAGATTAGGTGGTCTCCCAATTCATTTTGAGATTAGTCATGATCTCCAAGTTCATTCTGAGATTAGAAATTATCTCCCAGCTCATTTTGAGATTAGGTGGTCTCCCAATTCATTTTGATATTAATAATGGTCTCCTAGTTCATTCTGAGTTTAGAAATTGTCTCCCAGCTCATTCTCCCTTTCCCTCCCGCTCACCAAGTCGTCACCCACCCAAGATCAAGGGTTTGGCCTTAGGTCGAACCAAGACCGGTCGACTAATGATCATAATAATCGTGATGACTAATCATATCGATTTACCCGTACTTCACTTAACTGGGTAACCATGTAAATAAATGGGAAAATAATAAAATATAATAATTAATCAGGTAGAATTGACCGGGTAAAGAATATAACACGTTCGGTCCTTTTTGGACCGCATCCGCGTAAAAAAAAAATTTTTTTCTCACGGTCTTTACAATCTCCCCAACTTGGAGATATTTTGTCCCCGAAATATCATAACGGCAATAGAACAATCATGATTAATTTTATTTATTTCTTCGGGATTAGTTCATGCTACGACAAATATAAACTCCTATGCCACAAACATGCTAGGGTATTTCTTTGCCATTTCTTGTTCAGTCTCCCATGTAGCTTCCTCTGACCCCTAATTTTTTCCACAATACTTTTACCAAAGGAATTTCCTTGTGCCTGAGTGTCTTTATTTCTCTTGCCAGGATGCGGATCGGCTTTTCCTCGTAGGTTAAATTTTATTGTAGCTCTAAGTCTTCAAAATTTGGGATGATATGATCCTCATCCCATACATATTTCTTTAGCATTGACACATGGAAAACATTGCGTACTCCAGCTAGGCTTGGTGGCAATGCTAATCTATATGCACAATTCCCAACTCGATCCAGGATTGGAAACGGTCTTATGAATCTTGGCTTCAACTTCCCTGATATTTTAAATCTGATCACCCCCTTCATAGGAGATGTCTTTAGGTACACAAACTCCCCAACTTGGAACTCTAGGTCCTTCCTTCGAGTATCAGCATAACTCTTTTGTCGATCTTGAGCTGCCTTAAGTCTTTGCTGAATAAGTTTCACCTTTTCAGTTGCTTCCCTCATCATCTCTGGCCCGACTATAACTGCTTCGGTAGACTCCAGCCAACACGATGGAGATCTACAGGGCCTACCATATAAGGCTTCAAATGGTGCCATCCCTATATTGGCTTGGTAAGAGTTATTGTAGGTGAATTCAGTGAAGGCTAAGTGTTTCTCTCAGTCACCTCCCCAGTCAAGAATGCAAGCTCTTAACAAATCTTCTAAAGTTTGAATAGTCCTTTCACTCTGACCATCAGTTTGGGGATGATATTCTGTACTCAACTTAATTTGAGTTCCCATGGCTTTTTGGAAAGCTTCCCGAAAATGTGAGGTGAATAGGGGATCATGGTCAGGAGACTATCTCCTTTGGAATCCCATGTAATTTGACAATATTGTAACATATAATCATGCCAGGTATTCCGTCGTTCTCATTGATTTCGTGGGGATGAAGTGAGCTACCTTAGTTAGTCGGTCCACAACTACCCATATGGAGTCATGCTTCTTTTGAGTTCTTGGGAGCTTTGCAATAAAATCTGCATGTGACACACTCCCATTTCCAAGTTGGTATTTCTAAAGATTGCAATAGTCCTCCAGGTAATTGATATTGGGCTTTGATCTGTTGGCAAGTCTAACACTTAGAGACAAAACCACAACATCCCTCTTCATCCCAATCCACCAGTAGGTTCGCTTTAAATCTTGATACATTTTAGTAACTCTAGGTTGTATCGAGAACTTTGAGCGATGAGCCTCCTCCAAGATATTCCGCCTCAATGCATTATCCTTGGGTACACACAACCTTCCTCTAAATCTAATCGCACTATTGGAATCAGCTACAATGTCAGGAATCTTGTCCAACACTTCATTCAGCTACTCATGACCCATTTGTGCTAGCTTAACACAATCAACCAAATCATTGGAAACAACCAAATTTGCTAGTAAGCCTTTAGTTGCTCCACCGGGTTGATAGCTACCACTTATGCTGACATGGCCCAAAGTCTAGCTAGCTGCTGACTTTTGTCAACTTGTCCCTTTCGGCTCAACGCGTCGGCGACCACATTCGCTTTCCCTTGACGGTATAAGATTTGAAAGTTGTAGTCCTTCAAATATTCAATCCACCGCCTTTGTCGAAGGTTAATGTCATTCTGGGTGAAGATATACTTCAAACTCTGGTGGTCAGTGAAGACTTCGAACTGGGCTCAATACAAGTAGTGTCTCCAAATCTTCAGGGTAAAAACCACTCCTGCCAGTTCCAGGCCATGGGTTGAATAATTTTGCTCATGAATCTTCAATTAACGAGAGGCATAGACCACCACCTTACCTTCCTTGTGAGTTTGGTCATCAGCAATGCGACTAAGGAGAAGTCTTTAATGAATTTCCTATAGTAACTCGCTAAACCAAGGAAGGTTCTGGTATTAGTGACTAACTTTGGTTGTGGCGAATCAGTGACTACTTTCACTTTTGATGGATCCACTACAATTCTAGCCTTTGAGACAATATGACCATGGAAATTTACTTCCCTCATCTTGAAGTCACACTTTGAGAGCTTAACAGTTGATTTTCTCTCAGAACATGAAGAGTAATAGGCTTCACATGCTCTTCTTCATTATTTGAATAGACCAGAATGTCATGCATAAATACAATAATAAACTTGTCTAGGTATGTGTGGAATACTGTGTTCACGAGTGTCATAAAGGCCGCCGGTGCATTTGTTAGACCAAAAGGCATAACCAGAAACTCATAATGTCCATACAAAGTTTAGAAAGCCATTTTCTGTATGTTTGACTCCTTTACCTGCAACTGGTGATAACCATACCACAAGTCTATTTTAAAAAATATTTCGGCTATTTTTAGCTGATCAAACAAGTCATCAATCCTCTCGGTAAGGGGTACCGATTCTTGACTGTAACTTGATTGATTTGTCGATAGTCAATACACAGTCGAAGTGATCCATCTTTCTTCTTCACAAAAAGAACTGGGGATCCCCAGGGTGAAGTACTTGGTCGGACAAAACCTACTTGCAACAACTCTTCTAGTTGACTCTTCAACTCCTTGAGTTCTGCTAGAGCCATGCAGTATGGTGCTTTAGAAATTGGTGTTATTCCAAGTGCTATGTCAATGGCGAACTCCACTGCCCGCTTAGGAGTAACCCTAGAAGTTCGTCTGGGAATACATCGGGAAACTTTGCTACTACAAGAATCATGGACAACTCTTTGGGTTTTGACTCCGAGTTAACTAAGTTATCCAAAAAGGCTTTACAACCCTCACCAAATAATGGGCATTCAAGTTGTTTGGTTAGGATATCTGCCATAAATTCTGCCCACGTGATGGAAGAAATCTCACGTCGATGGAATGTGGTTTTCTCCATGGATTGCCACCAGTAAGATGCTTCCTCTTGAAGCATGCATGTTGCCAATCTCACTTGATGGTGGTGGGGCATAGACAGAGCTCTAAACATTTTTTCGGTAATGTCAATCTAGCTCTCCACCTTCATTGGATCGATCCCTCCAATAAATACCTCAGCTCCATTCTTCCTAAATTTTTCCATAGTGTAGCGGTCACTATCATCAATAGCTAGCGATACCACTTGTTGGACTACCGGTGGCACTGGGTTTGGATGCTCCCCTTGCTCGCCTGGATCTGCTAACCCTGCCTGTCCTTGGACACTCCCCTGACCACCATCTGGGGTGATTCTTGGACCCGCTGCCGAGTTTGAGGCTCCATTCCTGTTAAGTGTTTAAAATATATAATATTTCCCAATGTTTTTAATATGATTTTGTACTTCTCGGGTATAAACATTATTAATTTAGTGATATTTTTCATTATATTCTAGTTAATTAATATTTTATTATATATGCTTAACTTTGATGTTTTAATGCAGAAAAAGATGAATAAATTAAGCTTTGGATTTGATTGGTCATGACACTTGGCGCCACCCAATTGCTACAATGTATGGTGTTCAATGGAGTCGAACAGTTGGAAACTTAAAGGGACATTATAATTAATTGGATTACGTCGATTTGTGAACACCCTCTTCGAATTCTTGTATCTCCACTTCTATATAAAGGGGTGGTCATTTGTTGTTGATCATATCTCATCTATTGGCTTTGGAGTATAGTGAAAGTACTAGTTTTAGTTTTTGTAATTCCTTTTTCTTTTATAATAAAAATTAGTTTCTTCTTTATATTGTTTTTCTTTATATTGTTTTTTATTTTTATTATGGAGTAGTCTATTATTTCGTTCTAGAGAAGAATGGAACTTAACATGATTTAATTAAATTCATTTCAAGCTCTTACTCGTTTATTCAATTGGATCGTTTGAATTATCATGTTCTAAATGCTAAGAATAGATTGATCACCTAATTCTTAGATCACGAGGTTTAATTAGATTTCGGGAGAAATTAATTAGATTAGTCATTGATAATTCATCATACGACGAGTCTTTTGACTTGTTTGTCGTTGTGGTCGGGAGATACACAACACCGTATGCGATTGTAAGGTAAATCTTAATGCATTATTTTGTTGATTAATCAATTATCACCGGGAGGTAGAAATTGAGGCAAAATAATAGAAGCATGAAAGCGGGAGCCACCATGTCATATAATTATCCTAGATCGACAATCTGAGGGAATAAAAGATAAGAGTAAGATTTGATGAAGATTAAATTCATGTTAAGGGAAGTTCGACTCTAGAACGAGTTTTATAATTTTGACTTCTCTTTTACTTTAAAGTTAGTATTTAGATTCTGTTAAGTTAATTATTTCCGTTTTGTTCTTAATTTTATTTTCTTTAATTAATTATAGGAAATTCATCTCCCTGTGGGACGATACTTGAATTTATCATTATATTACTTGTTTCGACCGTGTACACTTGCATGCTATCAAAAATAGTCTAACAATTCCCTACTACCACTCCTAGTAACGAATGAACAATATTTTGAACCACAGAATTTGTACTTTCTAAAGCCTGCGCTAGTCCCTGTATGGCCATCGGGACTCAGGCCAATACATTCTCAGTGTTCGAATGTGACTGAGTAGATCGGTTTGTCTGTCTACGAGTGCTTGCCATCTAAAATGTCGAACCATCATAGTTCACAAGTTTTTTTCTTTTTTGTTTCATTTATGACTTAGGTATATTAGCGAATGAATTTGTCAATTAATAACACAACACAGTGGGAAAAGATAATTATTCAACTTTTCAACAAGGTACTTGAGTCATAAAATGTGAGCTAGCGGGAAACTTGGCTCTTATACCACCTGTAACTTCCCGCACAAACTGGACCGGGTGTTACTTAAAAATATAGTTAATGTAAATGTAACATTCCAGAACATGAATTTAAATACAGCAAATAGGCACACAACATATAATATAAATCATAACAATAAATCATGTTCTCTAAAATATAAAATAAAGGTCCCACAAGTGATAAACCAACTAATGCAGAGGCAATTCCGCATTAGTGATAAACCCACTAAGCCGCATAATTAAATGAAACAAGTCAATATAATCCCTATTATCATTTCACTCATTTTTATTATTATTATTACACAATTCTTTAGTAATTAGCTCTCAGGTCATTTTGAGATTAGGAATTTATCTCTCAGGTCATTCTAAGATTAGGAAAAGTCGTCTCCCAGCTCATTCTGAGATTAGTGGTCTCCCAAATCATTTTGAGATTCGTCATGGTCTCCCGGTTCATTCTGAGATTAGAAATTGTCTCCCAGCTTATTCTGAGATTAGGTGGTCTCCCAACTCATTTTAAAATTAGTCATGGTCTCCCAGTTCATTCTGAGATTAGAAATGGTCTCCCAGCTCATTCTGAGATTAGGTGGTCTCCCAATTCATTTTGAGATTAGTCATAGTCTCCCAGTTCATTTTGAGATTAGAAATTGTGTCCCAGCTCATTTTGAGATTAGGTGGTCTCCCAATTCATTTTGAGATTAGTAATGGTCTCCCAGTTCATTCTTAAAATTAGAAATTGTCTCCCAACTCAATCTTAGATTAGGTTGTCTCCCAATTCATTTTGAGATTAGTCATGGTCTCCAAGTTCATTCTGAGATTAGAAATTATCTCCCAGCTCATTTTGAGAATAGGTGGTCTCCCAATTCATTTTGATATTAATAATGGTCTCCTAGTTCATTCTAAGATTAGAAATTGTCTCCCAGCTGATTCTGAGATTAGGTGGTCTCCAAATTAATTTTGAGATTAGTCATGGTCTCCTAATTAATTTTGAGATTAGAAGTTGTCTCCCAGCTAATTGTGAGATTAGTGCCGATAAGGCTACTAGTTTGGGAAAATACAACATTTCATATAGTTATACCATTTTGGGGAAATACAACATTTTATATAATTATACTAGTTTGGGAAAATACAACAATTTAAATAATTATACGGACAATACAACATTTCAAATAATTATATGGACATACATAGTAATTTTAAAGATGCGGCCCCGTGTTGGACTGAGTCAATTCCTTAACCCCGATTGCGTTATAGCGCATTGTGGTTGAATCTGGGCTCAGGCCGACCAGGGCTACCAACAAGGGAAAGTACAACATTTCAAATGATTATGCGGACCTGGATATTTCAAACTCGCAGCTACGACCAACGATCCTAATCTAAACGATAACCTAAAATTATACATAAGTATAATTTTATTCAAGTAGGGATGCATGCAGCAAAATATCTAATATATATACATCATTTTCAAAAATATTAAATATTACATTATCAACAAATCTAGTGAGATAATTAATTATTCATGTGACATAATTATTTAAGTCCTACTTTGCATTTTAAATTAATTATTTAAATCATAATCAACACTTAACAAATAATAAAGTAATTATTAATTCATAAACAAGTATTTAATTATTATTATTAGTATATTTTCTATTGATATAATAAATTTTCATATAATAATTAATTAGTTTACTAATATTATCAATAACCCATTAAAATGATTATTTTTAAAGATTTATTACAAGTTCGTATTTTTTTAAACACGAGTCGGTATCGAGTCAACCCATATTTACAAAACTGCCCCCCTCCTTCCTCTTCTTCCCGTCGCCATTCTTCTCTTCTCCAAAAACAGGTTTATCCTTCTCCTCCAACCCTTATCTTGGCACACAATTGAACCACCATTTAAACATCTAAACAAAGCATCAACAACAAGATAAAATTAGCAAGCAAGGAAGCCTCAAGTGCGTGTTTTACCGCAATTAACCAAGACGACCATGTGCTACACCATAGCGCCCAACTCCTGGCCTGTTCTTCTTCTCGCAGCCTCAAGACCCCTCCTTTCTTGTACCTTGGTCCAATTCAGATGTTCCACGACCTCAGGCTGGCATCAAAACAGGAAAGATTGGCCACCTTTGGACATTGCATGAGGTATGGTCGTTCTCCCCACTTCTGCACGTCGCTGCCATGAATTCCGCCGAGAAGGTGGTCTTAAGTAGATTATTCCGGCGGCGTGAACTACTGTGATTGAACCCATGACAGCATCAATTGCTCCAGAACGTCGCCACTTCCATCACCCTTGCAACTCCACTCCCTCACAGTTGCAATTTCACGCAACCCACCGGAAAACCAGGGACATGGCGACCCCTCCCTTCGACCCAGCAACAAGAGAGGTCGTCGGGGTGTGAGGGACTGCCTTGGACGGGATTCCAATTTCAGTTCAGTTTAGTTCTTTTCATGTTGATTTACAACTTTAATTCTCATGATTAACAAGCTTACTATCAATTAAAAATATGCATGCAAGAGTCCTAATGTAAAAGAAATAAGAAAAGGGACGAGATACTCATGCAGGAATGAGGAGGGTGCCTGGGACGGAGAGGAGACAAGAAGGAGTGGACGGCTAGGGAAAAAGGATTTCCCACAATCTTCACAACTATATATATATACAACTCAACGATTCCCTCAATTAAATTCTTACACCCTACACTACCGCCCATTCATGAATAGGTATCACTTAGCTATAGTTCGTTATCCCTTTTCCTCCCACTCACTCAGTCGTCACCCACCCAAGACCGGGGGTTTGGCCTTAGGTCGAACTATGACCGGTCGACTAATGATCATAATAATCGTGATGACCAATCATATTGATTGACCCGTACTTCACTTAACCGGGAAACCGGGTAAATAAATGGCTAAATAATAAAATATAATAATTAATTGGGTAAAAAATATAACACGTCAGTCATTTCCGGACCTCATCTGCATCAAAAAAATGTTTATTTTTTAATATTTTTTTCTCACGGTCCTTACATCTTTTCTAAATATAAGGACTCAAATTCTTGTAAGAAGCTTTTTCAGAATCGGGTTTAATTTGTGAAAATTGAGGGTAATTTCTGTAAAAAGAGGAGGATTATTAGGATAATTAATCATCTTTCCTTTGTGTGTGTATATATATATATATAGAGAGAGAGAGAGACACCCACACGCACATGGACGAGATGATATAAACATATTCCATCATTAACATATAAATAATATACAAATCAACAAGGCATATGCACAGTTTCACATCATTGGAACAATAACTAATAATCATTAAAGCGTCATTTATCATCATCAAAACCCTCACAAAAGTCAAATGTTCAAATTTGAAATAGACTATCTATGACAAGGAGTAGGATTGAACACCCCTAATGTAGAAAATTTATATCTCTGGGGATACTTACTCAAAAATTCTGAAATTTTTGGAGGGAGAAACTAGACAAGCTGAATTTTTTGACACAAAATGATTTACTTCCATCAGAAGTCTATAGTCTTATTTATAAATGATTCAATTCAGGGCTATGACAGGCTAGCACTAGGACACATCACCGTTGTCCTTTTTTCCCAATTTTTGTTTAGGAGCTCAAACAAAGTCCAAATTTTATGAAATTTTAACCACAACTCTTTTGAGCAATAATTAATATTCTCATGAAAGTATTTTGACAAAATAACAACCTCAAGCCCCCAAATATCTTCATGATCATCTAGGTTGTATTTTCTTCTAGGGCATAACAAGAAGCAGTGACGTCATATTCCAAATTCAATAAAATTTCATATACCCTTTATTTCTATTCTAACTAAGAATTTAACATGAGTCTTGATTAAATCCCGATATGACTTGAATTTATGTAAAAGGGATATCAACTTAATACCACCTTAACAAAGAGTTTTGAATCTCCAAAACATGATTCTCAACCTATCATTTACCACAAATTCGTCATGTTAAAATTCTCATAATTTATAGACTTGCAAAAATTTAATATACCCCTCCACGTAATATTTTTTAATCACTTAATCATATGGTCAACTCAAAACATTCATATCTAACTTGCAAAAACTCCGGTTTACTTGATTGGCTTTCGTTAGATTCCTTAGTATATTTAGTGTAACACCCCAATTCGGTATAAAGTGGCGAACTAAATCATGATATTATAATTTAGAATCAAATCGTAAAAAAATTAGTGTTTTCACCCTCCATCTTTACATTATCCGGGTAAACACCTACAAAATATTCCTAGATGATTTTTTACCCATTCCCAAAATTTATATATTTCAAGTAGACACTTATTGGAGGTGCATAATATATTTTACCAGATTTATTAGCTTAAAATTGGTAGCTTAACATATAATACATTCATAGTTTATGCTCATAGTCATAAACATGGAAAACATAATGTGTACTTATAGGTGCGGTTCATAATTATTTATGTAACGACCCGGCCATTTGTCACAACATTGTGGGCCTAGCTGGCCAGGTGTTACTCACAATTAAGCAAATATGTCTAACATTTTTTTTAACAAAAACATATATAAAGATCCCACAGTCTTAGACCGTTTCCCAGTAGCCACACTTATTTCTCAAATAAATAATAAAAGGAGTCCTCATATTTATTTTGCTCCATGCCCTGGTTGTCAATCACCTAATTTCGTATCTGCACACCTGCGGAGGCAATTCCGCGTTAGTGATTACAACACTAAGTAGTATAATAGATAAAACAAATCAAGTACATTCCACTATTTCCTTATGTTTATTTTAATATGCGGTGGAGCGATTCCGCTATACTCCAAAACAATGCGGAGGAGGTATCCGCTGTGATCCGCACACCCCGGCCGTAGCCCTTTTGTGGGGAGGCTACCACTACCGTCTCCAGTGCCAGTGCCTCGCACACCCCAGCCGTAGCCTTTTTGTGGGGAAGCTATCACTGCACTCAGGTGATTGCTACGCCCCGTTTGTGGGGAAGCTCTCACTACCAATTCTAGTGCCAGTGCCTCACACACCCCGGCCGTAGCCTTTTTATGGGGAGGCTATCACTGCACTCAGGTGAATGCTACGCCCCGTTTGTGGGGAAGCTCTCACTGCCAATTCTAGTGCCAGTGCCTCACACACCCCGGCCGTAGCCTTTTTATGGGGAGGCTATCACTGCACTCTCAGCTGCGATGGAGGAATCAGTCTAGTGCCTCGCTCACCCCGGCCGTAGCCTTTTTATGGGGCGGCTATCACTACTCCAAAACAATGTCGATGCATTACACAATTTACGCACATAATACGACCCCGTGTCGGACTGAGTCAATTCTTTGACCCCGGTTGCACTCGGTGCATGGTGGTCGAATCTGGGCTCAGGCCGACCTAGGCTACCAATAAGGAAAGTACGATGTTCTACCTATTATACGTACCTGACTTGTGATTTCGTCTGACTGTGACCCGTGAACCCTAATCTGAATGAGGGCATAAAATTATACATTAGTATAATTTTATTTTGCATGAACCTACATGCAACTTACATGACTAATATACTATCAATTTTAAATGATGTAATTAGTTCATGTTAGTCTTCATTCCTTATTAAATTTTCAGCAATTCTAATGATAATTAATTATTAATTATCCCCATCCAAATCCCCATTATCTAATTGATAATTTAATTATTAACATGTCCATTTACAAAACAACTAAGCAATCGACAAGAACCCCATGCATAAGACGCTGGAGATCTAGCAACTTGGCAGGGCGTCTTCAACAAACCTTGCATGCAAGAATCCTAATGGAAACAAATAAGATGAGGGATGAAATACTCACACAGTAATGGGGAGGTCGCCTGGGACGGAGATGAGGGATGAAATACTCCCTCCTCCTGCATATATATACACTTCAACCATTCCCTCCATTAAATTCTCATACCCCATCATCCATTGGTATTTCCTAGGTTCAACGAGCCCCTTCATTAAATTCTCACACCCCATCATCCATTGGTATTTCCTAGGTTCAACGACCCCTTCATTAAATTCTCACACCCCATCATCCATTCATGAATAGGTATTTTCTAGGTGACCTTAAGTCGAACCATGACCGGTCGACTTGATAACCAACCATATCGGTTCATCTATATTTATTTCATAATATTTAGGTTCGAGTCTTGTAATAAAAATCATGGTTTTTACAATCTCCCCAACTTAGAAATATTTCGTCCCCGAAATATTATAACAGCAAGATGATAAGCATGATTAATTATATCTTCGGGATCTCAGGCTGCTCCTGTTGTTGCTTCAGGGGCTGACGACACTCATTTTGCAGGTGTCCCGTCCTTCCGCAATTGTAGCACCGACGGGGCTCACTGCATAACCCTGAATGCATCTTGTTGCAATTTTTACATAGTCGATACGGAATCTCCTGAAACTTCCTTTTGCGGTTCCCATCGACATTCCGTTGATAGTTCTGCTGCTGGTGTTCTGCAGACCTATTTTTGCTACTACCCTGGTTGGCATTCTTATGTTGCATAGTAGCCTTCCCCTGTTTCTGTGCATGGACATAGTCGTACACCAACTCATGAGTAGTGGCTGCCTCAATCACTTCGGTTATAGTGCCTCTTGGCGCCGTAGCAACCCTACTCCTCAATTCGGGCTTCAACCCCCAGAAAAATTTGTCTGCTCTGGCCCGGGCAGTTGCCAGACTCCCAGCTGCAAATCTCTCCAATTGCAAGAAATTTTTTGCATACTCTCGGACTGAATCATCCCTCTGAGTTAGAGTGGCAAATTCCAGTGCTTTCTTCTGGACAACAGACTCAGGAAAATATTGTCCATTGAAAGCTGTTACAAATTCCGCCCAAGGAATGGACGAAATCTCCCGTTGATGGAACGCAGTCTTCTCCATGGATTTCCACCAATAGGATGCTTCCTCCTGAAGCATGCATGTCGCCAACCTCACCTGATGGCGATGAGGCACAGAGAGAGCTCTAAATGCTTTCTCAGTAATGTCCAACCAGCTCTCCGCCTTCATTGGATCAGTCCCACCAATGAATACCTCAGCTCCGTTCCTCCGGAATTTCTCTACAGTGTATCGATCACTGTCGTCCCCAACTGGCAGTACCACTTGTCGGACTACCGGTGGCACTGGGTTTGGAAGTTCCTCTCGCTCGCCCGGGTCAGCTATCCCTACCCGCTCTTGGGCGCTCCCCTGGTCCCCATTTGGGACACTACTAGGACCCGCAGCCGAATTTGGAGCTCCATTCCCTGTTACCAATCCCGGTAATCGCTGCGCTATGTTCTGAATCACAGAACTGGTATTATCTGAAGCCTGCGCAAGTCCCTGTATGGCCGTCAAAATTTGGCCTAACACACTCTCCACGTTCGTGTCCGACTGCGCAGCTTGGCTCGACTTCCTTCGGGTGCCTGCCATCTAAAATTTATTCCGTTATGGTTGATTAAAAAAATTTTTTTTACTGCTTACTTCGGTTTGTTAGTGAGTCCACTAATTCCCTAATGACATACCCCATTGGAGAAAGATAAATATTGGACTCTTCAACAAGGTACTTGAGTCATAAGATGTGAGCTTTTGGGAAACCTTGCTCTGATACCACCTGTAACGACCCGGCCATTTGTCACAACATTGTGGGCCTAGCTGGCCAGGTGTTACTCACAATTAAGCAAATATGTCTAACATTTTTATTTAACAAAAACATATATAAAGATCCCACAGTCTTAGACCGTTTCCCAGTAGCCACACTTATTTCTCAAATAAATAATAAAAGGAGTCCTCATATTTATTTTGCTCCATGCCCTGGTTGTCAATCACCTACTTTCGTATCTGCACACCTGCGGAGGCAATTCCGCGTTAGTGATTACAACACTAAGTAGTATAATAGATAAAACAAATCAAGTACATTCCACTATTTCCTTATGTTTATTTTAATATGCGGTGGAGCGATTCCGCTATACTCCAAAACAATGCGGAGGAGGTATCCGCTGTGATCCGCACACCCCGGCCGTAGCCCTTTTGTGGGGAGGCTACCACTACCGTCTCCAGTGCCAGTGCCTCGCACACCCCGGCCGTAGCCTTTTTGTGGGGAAGCTATCACTGCACTCAGGTGATTGCTACGCCCCGTTTGTGGGGAAGCTCTCACTACCAATTCTAGTGCCAGTGCCTCGCACACCCTGGCCGTAGCCTTTTTATGGGGAGGCTATCACTGCACTCAGGTGAATGCTACGCCCCGTTTGTGGGGAAGCTCTCACTGCCAACTCTAGTGCCAGTGCCTCACACACCCCGGCCGTAGCCTTTTTATGGGGAGGCTATCACTGCACTCAGGTGAATGCTACGCCCCGTTTGTGGGGAAGCTCTCACTGCCAATTCTAGTGCCAGTGCCTCACACACCCCGGCCGTAGCCTTTTTATGGGGAGGCTATCACTGCACTCCAGTGCGATGGAGGAATCGTTGTGCCTCGCTCACCCCGGCCGTAGCCTTTTTATGGGGCGGCTATCACTACTCCAAAACAATGTCGATGCATTACACAATTTACGCACATAATACGACCCCGTGTCGGACTGAGTCAATTCTTTGACCCCGGTTGCACTCGGTGCATGGTGGTCGAATCTGGGCTCAGGCCGACCAAGGCTACCAACAAGGAAAGTACGATGTTCTACCTATTATACGTACCTGACTTGTGATTTCGTCTGACTGTGACCCGTGAACCCTAATCTGAATGAGGGCATAAAATTATACATTAGTATAATTTTATTTTGCATGAACCTACATGCAACTTACATGACTAATATACTATCAATTTTAAATGATGTAATTAGTTCATGTTAGTCTTCATTCCTTATTAAATTTTCAGCAATTCTAATGATAATTAATTATTAATTATCCTCATCCAAATCCCCATTATCTAATTGATAATTTAATTATTAACATGTCCATTTACAAAACAACTAAGCAATCGACAAGAACCCCATGCATAAGACGCTGGAGATCTAGCAACTTGGCAGGGCGTCTTCAACAAACCTTGCATGCAAGAATCCTAATGGAAACAAATAAGATGAGGGATGAAATACTCACACAGTAATGGGGAGGTCGCCTGGGACGGAGATGAGGGATGAAATACTCCCTCCTCCTGCATATATATACACTTCAACCATTCCCTCCATTAAATTCTCATACCCCATCATCCATTGGTATTTCCTAGGTTCAACGAGCCCCTTCATTAAATTCTCACACCCCATCATCCATTGGTATTTCCTAGGTTCAACGACCCCTTCATTAAATTCTCACACCCCATCATCCATTCATGAATAGGTATTTTCTAGGTGACCTTAAGTCGAACCATGACCGGTCGACTTGATAACCAACCATATCGGTTCATCTATATTTATTTCATAATATTTAGGTTCGAGTCTTGTAATAAAAATCATGGTTTTTACAATCTCCCCAACTTAGAAATATTTCGTCCCCGAAATATTATAACAGCAAGATGATAAGCATGATTAATTATATCTTCGGGATCTCAGGCTGCTCCTGTTGTTGCTTCAGGGGCTGACAACACTCATTTTGCAGGTGTCCCGTCCTTCCGCAATTGTAGCACCGACGGGGCTCACTGCATAACCCTGAATGCATCTTGTTGCAATTTTTACATAGTCGATACGGATATCTCTTGAAACTTCCTTTTGCGGTTCCCATCGACATTCCGTTGATAGTTCTGCTGCTGGTGTTCTGCAGACCTATTTTTGCTACTACCCTGGTTGGCATTCTTATGTTGCATAGTAGCCTTCCCTTGTTTCTGTGCACGGACATAGTCGTACACCAACTCATGAGTAGTGCGCCCCAATCACTTTGGTTATAGAGGGATGAAATACTCACACAGTAATGGGGAGGTCGCTCTGGGATGAAGATGAGGGATGAAATACTCCCTCCTCCTGCATATATATATACACTTCAACCATTCCCTCCATTAAATTCTCATACCCCATCATCCATTGGTATTTCCTAGGTTCAACGACCCCTTCATTAAATTCTCACACCCCATCATCCATTCATGAATAGGTATTTTCTAGGTGACCTTAAGTCGAACCATGACCGGTCGACTTGATAACCAACCATATTGGTTCATCCATATTTATTTCATAATATTTAGGTTCGAGTCTTGTAATAAAAATCATGGTTTTTACAATTTATTAGTTAGATTTGGCTAAAAATTTTACCAAGAACTCATAACATGATAGAAACAGCATGTTCTACATCAGCAGTACTACACGGTGAAAGAGTGAAAATGGTAGGAAGGGGTTCTTATATCACTGTTATGGTGAAAGGTTCCACATTTCTTCAATTTTTACCCCTCATACATGCACATTCTAGGGCATGGCTGGTAAATACCCAAAACAAAAGTTGTAGATCTATATGTTATGAGTGTAAAAAATTGAAAAATCGTGCAAATGAAAACATCAGAGTGCCAAGTTATGATTTTTATACCGAAATACTACAAATTAGTGACGTACGTGCATTATAAAAATAGCAATAATGTAACTGAAACGTGCTGCT
>JAURVB010013999.1:0-11114 GCA_033002965.1 Piper betle | reverse complement strand
TCTGAAGTTCGAAAACAAACTCGAGGGATCTCATCCTCGAGGGTTATTAATCTGGAAAATCGTTGGCTAAATAGCCCGAGTTAAGTGGGATTCGATAAAACGCCACTTAACTCGTCCTGCACATAATAAATCAAATACGCAAGAGAGTAGCATAAATCAGAGAACGAGTCCTAAACGGACCTGGTAGAAGCTCCAAACGGGTCCACGCGCCTTGGCGGCGAGATCCTACACCGTACCTACACAATCAAGCTAAAAATCATCCTACACAGAGGTAAGTGGCGTTTGGAAAAACATGATGTGCCTTTTGATTCATATAATGCTATATAAATCATCCTACATGATGTATGCATGCTGCTCATGTTTGGAAAAACATGTGTCTAAAGGTAAAATAGTTATAACATGAATATATGTATAAATAGAAATCTAAAGAATCGAGAATTACCAAGATAAAGTAGGAACAAGAGAGATTGATTTATGAAGGATTCAAATTATCCTCACAGAGGAAGCAACAACCAAAATAATACTATATCATTGACAAATTTAGGAAGTTGATAATGCAACGAAAATGACAGAGATGTTCTAATGTTAGATAACTTCTAAGATAGAAGATATGAGACAATATATAGCCTCAAGGATAAGGTAGGTGAAAGATCAAAACTCTTTGGTGAAATGGTATAATTAATGAGTAAAGGATATAATTAAATACTAAGTTAGAACAAGAAGGTGAAAAGTCTTAGCTCCTACGTGAATGTTGGAACTAGTAAATGAAAAGTGTAACTCCGTAATAAGTTGGAATTTGAACAAAACTACAACATGAAATCATACGAATCCAAAGGTACATTAAATCAAAAGACTACATTGAGAAGGATAACTAGTTTATTGTCATTTACAAATGCAAGCCCTAACCTACCTAAAATTTCTAAACAAGATCTCTAATACTTGAATGACCATAAACTAGCCCTACACCATGATGGCAACATGCATGCTCCGTGCCACAACATCATGCAAAACTAACCACATATAACAACATCTTGCAAAACCAACCATCTGACTGAAATGTAGTCTCCAAGCTATTGAACCAGTTTGAACCAACCACATAAGCAACAAACCAATTGTAAAGACTGTAATATATATATATATATATATATATATATATATATATATATATATATATTCGACTCGGTTAGGGAAGGATCGAACGTTGGAGAAAGTATTATTATTATTACATTATTGTTATAGTATATTCTCTACCCGGTTAAATATTATATTTTATTCTTTACTCGGTTAAATAAAATGCTGGTGTTGGGGTGTTTTCCCATACCCTAGCCGTCATTTTCATTTTATATTTTTGTGAGGGGGCATCATCCTCACCCTAGCCACCTATTTCTCCTGTTCATCACCCTAGCCACCTACTCTCATCTTCTTCTCCTCTTCTGGAGCCGGCTTTTTCCTTGCTTGGGTATCCTTCTTATCTCCCTACTCTAAGTTTTCATGCATTTTATGATCACCATGCTAATTTTTGCTGCTTCATCAATTCATGATCGTCATGTAATGTTCTGCTGTTTCATCAATTCCTGGTCATTTGTTTTGCTGTTGCTGCATCAATGTCCTATGCTATGTAATTGGTTGGGTTAGGATAATTGAGTTGCAGTCTCTAGCGTATTATGAGTTCAATGCATGGGGTTTGGATAGTGGGCAATGCTGTGGGGGATTCCAGGGATCCATACCAGTTTGTCGGCCAAGGCTCACATCATGCATGCTCACAACGCTTGGCTTTGATGTTGGGTTGTCGTGCAGGGAGAAGGGAAGCATTCCCGACGGTGCTGTTGGCTGGTTGGAGTTTGCCTTACGTTCCCAGCGGTGCTACTGGCCAGGCGTTGCGTGCCTTGGTGCAGAATAGGATTCACCTTGGATAGTTGCTGTAATGCACGAGCTTTAGGCTTCCAATTGGATTGCTAGGGAAGGGAAGCAGTTAGTGAAGGACATGATCTGGTTTTGGGTTGAAGAAGAAGACGTTGTGGTCTGGTTTGTGGCAAAGATGAGGTGAGGAGAAGAGAAGAGCGTCGGGGAAGAAGAAGATGGCAAACTTGTAAATAAGAGTTGACTCGACACCGACTCGAGTAAAAAATAATACTAACTCGTAATAAATCTTTAAAAATAATTATTCTAATGGGTTATGGGTTAAAGTTGCTAAACTAATTAATTATTGAACGAAATTGCCATAAGTAATAAAAATATAGTAATGATAAATTGTCGATAATTAATCGGCGTACAACAAGTGATTAATTTTAAATCGGATGGTTATAAGTGATTAATGAAATAAAGACTTCACCTTTACAATATTAAATTTAATACTACGTAAATAAAGTGATTATTTTAATAATGAGTTAATAAGGTAGAAAATAGGTTATTAAAGTATAGTCGTGTAAAAAGAACCTAAATAGCATAATGAAAATAAATAAAGTTCGAACCTTTATTGAGTTGAATGATTTAAAATAATTGTGTTAGTAATATCTTTAAATTAGAATAATACACATCATTTTAAATAACTTAATCAAACGACTAAATTAATTATATTGATATTAATAATGATAATGATTAAAGATTAAAACTTTAAATTAAATCATCAAGATCATGGTTAAGTAATTATTATCTCAAAGGAAAATATACTAATAATAGCAATTAAATACTTAATAATTATTTTATTGTTAATGAAGTGTGAATTATGATTTAGATAATTAATTTAAAATGTAAAGTAGGATCGAAACGATTATGTCACATGAATAAATTAATATTTAAGATTGTTGAATGTTGCACGTTTTATATTGTCGAATTTTGATAATGATATATATTAGTCATTTACTTGTATGCATTTCTACTCGAATAAAATTATACTTATGTATAATTTTATATTCTCGTTTAGATTAGGATCGTTGGTCACGATTGTAGATTCACTTATGAACTATCCAGATCCTTATAATTATTTGAAATGTTGTATTTTCCCTTTTTGGCAGCCCTTGTTGGCCTGAGCCTAGATTCGACCACTATGCACCGAGCGCAACCGAGGTCAAGGAATTGACTCAATCCGACACAGTGCCGCATCCTTTAAAATTACTATGTGGGAGTCTTGGTTGACTTGAGTTCATAATTGACAACCATGCGCCAAGCGCAGCTGGGGTCGACTCAATTCGACGCAGGGCAGCACCCCCTAAAAGATTAAATACATGCCCCCATGCCAAAAGGGGTGATAGGGTGTAAAGGCGCAAAACAGCTCAATATGCACTTGTGATACCGAGAGGGTGAGTTAATGGCAAATATCGATAACTACAGGCCGTTGGCCATATAGCGTGGTGCGCATGCATGGGATTAGATCTGGATGGGGTGGCCACCCCTCTCAGCATATTAAGAGCTCGGCATAGGTTCACGAAAACTAAAAGTCTCGAGAAATGATAATAGGGATTATATTGACTTGTTTAATTTAATTATACGGTTTAGTGGTTTTATCACTAACGCGGAATTGCCTTCGCAAGTGAACAACTTTGGACTAAAAAATAAAAGTGTGGTTGGTGTTTCTTTTATCAACCAAGGTTTGGTGAATTGATAATAAATTGGACTTCTTTTTTATTCTCTTATATTATAAATATGACTATGAGAAACGGTTCGAGACTATAGGACTTTGAGTTAGTTTATTTTATGCATTGTCACATACTATCACCAAATATTTTATTTTTATGATTTATATATTCTAGACTTATTGCTGTATTAGAATTCAAGTTCTTGATTTATATTCTTGAAGTTATGTTTACATCAATTATATTTAAGTAACACCCGGACTGATTCGGGCGGGATGTTACATGATATTTTCTTCTTTTCTCCTGAACATATTAAATTTGTATCTACACTTGATAATAATTGATATTCGTCCCTGTAATTAAATGTCAATTTTCTTTCATACTAATTTCCAGCCACACCGACACTACTGGGCCGAACAGAGTTTGCCGGTCCTTTATAGTGGTTATAGCAAGTTAAAATGGGCATGGGAGTACAGACATCCTCGGCTCGGCTAGCACCTGCTTTATTGCTAGAAAAGCATGGCCGATCGCGAACGCGATCGAGAGAGACGGCGCGACAAGGATAGAGACGGCATAGGTCGCGCAGAGCGAGAGCGAGAGCTACGCCGCTCTCGATCTCGTTCCCCCGACCGAACCCGCTCCAGACACGTTCGCTCTCGGTCCCCCGAACGCCCCTCCCGCCGCCGCCGCCACCACACCCGCTCCCCTTCCCCCGATTCCAAGCGCAAGAAGCACCACGACCGCCACCACCATCATCGCTCCCCTTCACCGGACTCTCAACGCGGCCACCACCGCCACCGTGAGGATTCTTCCAAGGACAGCTATCACCGCCCCGAAGCCGCCTCCGACTTCCCTGAGGACCAGCAGCAGCAGCAGCCCAAGAAGAAGCCCCTTTCTGATGAGGCGAATGCCGTGGGGAACGACGCCGACGCAGACGAGATCGAGATGATGAAGGTGATGGGGATCCCGGTGGGGTTTGACTCCACCAAGGGGAAGTCGGTGCCTGGGAACGATTTGGGCGGTGTGAGGGCGGTGACCAAGCGACAGCCGCGCCAGTACATGAATCGTCGCGGCGGATTTAACCGCCCTCTTCCCGCTGAGCGAAACCGCTGATTAGCCTATCTAGGGTTTTTGCAACTCTTCCCATTCCCAAGGTACTGTTATTTTGTTTCTAATCCCAACTAGTACTTTCTTCTTTCTACTTATTTATTGTTTATTAATATCTTATCTTACCGCTCTTCCATTGTCTTGGGGCGGATCGTTGTTTTCTTTTCATTTCCTGTTTGTGGTTAGTTATTAAAGGTTTCAAAGTGATAACTTTGTTGTGTTTATGGAAGCACCTTAATTTACAATTTGTGAGTGACTGCTGGAGGAGTGAATTCCAAGTTAAAATTTATTTCTTTCGATTTTTTTAATGAAACCTGGTGAAATCAATTTTCATAGAACAGAAGTCTTTTTTTTTTTGAAAAAAACTGTGTAAATGGCTTAGTTTAAGGACAACAGTATCCTTTCTTTAGGAATAAGACTATTTCGTGCATGTGATTGCGTTTTGGTCCACGGGTGGAGATGAATTTTATAGGTCTGCTTATTCGAATCTTTGTAACGAGGGCTTGTTTTTTCAATTATTTAAAACATTTATGTGAAGGATTTGGTTGAATTAAGAAATATGCTAGCGCCCCTCGTGGACTGCTACTAGCTTGCAGTCCTACGTTGGCAGATTACACCTCGATATAAAAAGCTGCAAAGTACATTTCTCATTCACTTCACCAATTTTTCTTCTTATTCTTTCATTACCCCTTTTCTTTCTCAAATAACAGGACTCAGCTTGATGCATTTTTTTCATTCTCAACTCAACCCAAATTATAAAATCAAAACTTCAGTAACAAACTTTTTAAATATAAGTTATTAATTAAAATAATTCTTCATACAAATATCAGATATGAAAATCTTTTATTTAATAGAGTATATATTGTCGTACATTTTTTTGCATAAACAAATATATAAAACACAATATCTATGTAACTTCACAAATTGAATTTTTTGAATTCACTAATTTTTCCTCTTACCTTAATAACTTTATCATAATAGATTTAGATGTCATTTTCATAAAATTTTTGCTATAAGATCAGGTGTCACAAGATCTAAGTAACTGAAAAGTAAATTTGATATTAAGGGGGATTGACGATTTTGGGCTTTCTCATGTAATCATTTAAGCCAAACTCAGAAGTGTTCTGTTCATTTATCATTTCATTGTTTAACTTTTCCAAACCTAATGTTGTTCAGGTTAAATTTGGGTTTCTTAACAATTTAATTGTTTGATAACATTGACATTTGTTATTACCTTTCTCTTACTAATAAATTAATTCATATTTATAATGAAAAATAGAAGTCTATATTAAAAAATATCCAATGGATTTGACTAATGGATACTCGACGAGGCCCATTCTAGTAAAATTTGAATTTATAGGATATGCCAAAATATTTTGAAAATAAATTTAATATTTAACTATTAATATTGTTGTTGTTTTATTAATATGTCTTTGTGTTATATAAGTTTTTAATATTTATTTTTGTAAAAACGGTTATTATATATGATTGATAATTTTATACTTATTCAATTTTCATTTATCTGTAATGAATTGTTTATATGATTCTTTATTTGAATATAACTTTATGCTTTAAGTTTGGATTTTGATCATTGAGTCAAGTTGGGTGTGGGAACGTGCACAGCACTTAGTTTGTTTGTGTTGTAAAATGAGAAAGGGCAACCATGAAATAAAGAATAAATAGGGAAGTAGAGAAGGGATAATAGAGTAGTTGTTTTGCACCTTTTTATGAACGTGCACAGTACTTAGTTTGTCTGTGTTGTAAAATGAGAAAGGGCGATCATGAAATAAAGAATAAGTAGGGAAGTAGAGAAGGGATAGTAGAGCAGTTGTTTTGCACCTTTTTATATGGAGTGTCATCTGCATTGGCCTGCCAGCTGGCTGCATTTGAGCAACCTGTGAGCGGTGTGGTAATCTAGAAATAGATAAAATCTTTTTCATTGCTAGCTAGTAACTGCTTGTGAAAGCTTGTGTGACTAAACGTTGATTGTTCGGTAATCTTACCTTTTGGGCTTAGTTTCAACTTCTACCACCTACACCTTCGCTCATGTTTTTTTTATCAGATTTTGAGCTAGAACAGAAACATTTTGGTGGTGCTTGTGTTTTGGTTGTAAACAGATATTGTATGCCTAACCATCATGTGTTTGATCATGTGTAGAAATGTGGATAATACACTGTATGTTAAGTAGTATTTCTATTGATCACTGATCTATTGGCTCACATTTTGAAGCTCTGGACTAATGCTGCTGTTTAGAAGTTTTTTATGGTAGAAAGCAAAGAAAGGCTTTTCCACATATAATGATGCGACAGACTCGACCTAAATGCGATATTCATTATAGGGAGTAATAACATGTATGATTGCCATATATCCTCCGTATGTTAGCTTTGTCTCTTTTGTGTAGCTTATGCGGTTGACAAAAACTATATAAGCTACTAAAGGGGAACTATTTTGGATTTCTTTTCTTGAATTATGCCTAAAGGTTCTGAGAATCATTTTTCAAATGACGAATCATCATCATCATCATTGTTTATACTTTATCCCAGCTAGAATGGGTACGGCAAGAGAATTTTTATTAAACAAAATGATTACTTATACTTAGAAATGGAACCTGAACTGATTTCTCTTATGTCATGGAAGAGCTGATTGTACTAGATTGATTCCCTGATTTTTTTGGATTCCTGCTACCTAATGCCATAGCCCAAATTGTTGAGAACCTGTTCAGATTTGAAATCCTATTCACCCGTCATCCTTTTATGCATTGACTTAGATATAATGTGTGCATATATTTCTCATTGCAAAACTCCTTTTGCATGTATGACACTGTTTTTACTTTGATATAAAAACTGCATATTCTAATCGTGGTTGTTTTTCCTTGTACATCTTTTTTGTTTTATATGTGAGCATTAGCAAACAATTTTTCCAAATCATCTGAAATTATTTTTGTCTTCTATTGATGTTTGCTTATTTATTTCTTACGTTTTAGCATTTGATTTTTAAACTATTTATTGTCATTTTCAGGAAAGAGTTTGCAGTGTGCTCTTTTTGTTGTGAAACCTGCACAAGGGTCAGGATAACTGTGTATGCTGTGGTGATATGGAAAACGGTGTGCGTTCTCACGCCAATGTATTATTGCAAACCTGAATCTAATTTGGAAAACGGTGTTTAACTTACTATTTGTTGAATACGGGTTTGTATTTGTTTGGACTCTGCCCTTGTTGCATAAAAAGGTTCAATAAAAAGTAGTGACTCCACTTTAGAATTTTTTTGTGGTGATTGTGGGGGAACGGGTTTATATTTATAATACAGTTAATGTACATCCTCGGTCTCCGATTATACGGGCGTTGTGATTTTTCTTTGTATTGGACTTTATGTTGCCGGCATAGATAGTATACATTTAAGCCATTGTATTTTTTTCTTTTTCTTTTGAAAGGAAAGACCATGAGAAGAAGGTGAACGGGGAACAAGCTGAGGCTGTTATTGGCTCATTTACAATTTGGTTAATAATATTCATTGTAACCATTTGTATTTTAAAAATTTTTAGGACAATCAAGCTGGTAATCGAGTTTATAAGGTTTTGCTACATCCAGTGTTTGATCATTTTGTTGGTGATTAAATGTTTAGTATATTTTTAAAATTTCTTCGACTGATATAAAATACTATTTGAATTATCTTCTCCCCCACTAAATTTAAAACGTTCCAATTATTAACATTTTAGTAATATAATGTTACAAACTAAGAAATGTGTAAATGAGAAGGTTAAAATGAGTAATCTCATCAAAGTGAAATTTTGGCAATGAAAAGCTTTAAAATTAAGGTTAATGTAGAGATAAATTGTGTACTTGCATGAAAAATAATTAAATAATTGTCAGTTAAATGAGGAAAATTGGTATCGTAGAGTGTGCTATCATAGTGTTTACATTTAAAGTTGCCTTGGTTAAATTAATCGACTTTTTCCCAATTTTTTTGTAGTGTGGATAAATTCTTTATTAATTTTTTTTCCAAATTTGAAATAATTGGTAATTTGGTAAATAGTATGATCATTTACAGTCCACTATATTGGCTGCAAGGGAAGCTTAGGGTGGGAGCGTAGCAAAGTCGGTTCGTTGAATCCAGTAGATAATTTATGATACGTTTTTTTCTTCAAAGCATAATTTATAATATGTTACATCGCTAAGATAAGCATAATAAGATAAAACTCAGCAAGATCTCGTACCATGCGTAGTTAATATTAAAAATAAAATTTAATTTATATATAAATTCAGCTGAGTAATGAGATAAACTATACAATAATCTAATATATTAGATATAGGTGCTGATTGACTCTAATAGTAAAGATCGATCCTATCATTAAATAAAAATATAGAATATAATAAATTAATTTATAATTAATTGTTTTTGTTTTATTTTATTTTATTTTATTGTATTTTGATTGGCTTAATTTCTCCCTCCACACCATCTTCTTTGCTCTCCTCTTGTCACCTTCACTCTCCCTTTCTCTCATTTTTCTCCACCAAATCCCTACCTCCCCTTGGCATTCATGCACGATTGTGGAATGTGCAGATCAAATCTTTACAGAAAAACACCGGAGAAGTGGTAGTAATCTCGAATTGAACAAATTAAATAACCATAAGCATGCATCATATTCATAGCAATTTAATTAAATAAGTTGTACGATTGAATTATTTAAAATAATTTTTATTATTCTAATTTAAAAATATTACTAATACAATTATTTTAAATTATTCGACTCAATAAAATTTTGAACATTATTTATTTTCATTATGCTATTTAGATATGACGCGAGTGATTGCTACCCGATTATAGTTTAATAACACATTTTCTAAATTACTGACTAGTTATTAAAATAATCACTTTATTCACCTAATATTAAATTTAATATGGTAAAGGTAAAATCTTTATTTTATTAATTACATATAACCCTCCGATTTAATTTAATTGCTTGAATTACGGCGATTAATTATCGACCGTTTATCATTACCGTGCTTTTATTACTCGTGGCGATTTCATCTAATAGTTAGTTAGTTTAGTAACTTTACCCATAAGCCATTAAAATAAATTATTTTTAAAGATTTATTACGAGTTCGAATTATTTTAACTCGAGTCGGTATCGAGTCAGGTGTTACTTAAGAGTTGGTATTATTGTTTAACATGATCTGTGTCGAGTCAAGCATTATTTACAAGTTTGTCACCCAAGGTAATTTTCTTCTTATTCTTCTTCCCCGGCGCCATCCCCTGTTGGCGACAGCAGCCGCCCTCCATCCGCCGCTGGCAATCATCTCCAATAGCCGTCAATAGTCGCCAGCCAGACTTGCCATGCCATTGCGGTGTCGCCCCGGCCAACTCCGGCCGCCTTCCAGCCGTGGCGATGCCCGCATCTCCTGCACTCGCGGTGCGCTCACGTCTATGATTCCACCACTGGCGAGTGTCGTCGCCTCGACACCCTCGACCACCTATCTACCTACCTCGGCCATGTTGGAACCCATAGCCACCCAGGATGGCCGAATTTCTTCCCCCACCGCCGTCGCCTCTGTTTTCGCCGCCATCCTCTGTTTTTGGTCATTTACCATCCCAGGCCGACAACCACACCCGTGAGATTGACCCTACACTGATCGACGAAGAGAGTAGGATCATCTTCCGAAGTCGGAACGACTGTCGCCACCGATTCCCAGCGCAAGCTCACCGGTGCTTACCCATCTTGCCGAAACAGGGGACTCGTCGGCCAAATTAAACTTTAATTTCTGTTTAGTTTTTCTTGTTTATTTTAAACTTTAATCCTCACGATTATACAACTTATTATCAACTTAAAAATATGCATGCAAGAAAATTAAGAAGAGGGAGATAGAAAGAATACCTAAGCAAGGAAGAAGACACGCCGGTAAGGAAGAGGAGAAGAGAATGCGAATGAAGGGTAGGGTGGAGGACATCCTTTATAAAATGAAATGACGGCTAGGGTTTGTGGAAACACACCAACACTCATATTTTATTCCTTTAACCAGGTAACCGGGTAAAGAATATAATATTTAACTGGGTAGAAAATATAATATAATTAATATTAATTCTCTAACCTTCGATCCTTCCCTGCCCGAGTCGAATGTATTAAAAAATTTTTTCTTTCCACGTTCTTTACACTCCATGTACCATAGATTCGTATCTAAGTTGTATTAGCTCCTCCATCACATCATCCTCAGTCTGTGTAACGACCCGCCATTTTTCACGATATTGTGGGCCTAATTGACTAGGTGTTACTCAAAAGTAAAGTAATTATGTCAAACATTTTTTATAAATAATAACATATATAAAGATCCACAGTCTTGGACCGTTTCCCAGCAGCCACACTTATTTCTCAATTAAATAAAAAAAGGAGTCCTCATATTTATTTTTGCTCCATACTCTGGATGTCAATCACCTAATCTC
>JAURVB010013998.1:0-73760 GCA_033002965.1 Piper betle | reverse complement strand
CCAACATAGATCCTAAATTCTTATACTCAAGAGCCTGGTTTTTAGCATAGTTTTTATGCATATGGGTGATAATTACTTGAAGAGCTAGCATAGATGAAATGGATAAACGAAGACCCTTTTGAAGCTTGGTGGCGTTGTTCAGAGTTACTAGTGTTGTAAATCTCGTTCATTTTATATGATTGTGTCCAGATGCGGAATGATGAATATATGATTACACTTCTGCGTAATATGTGCATAAGTACCACTTCAAGCCCGATAATGCAAATTGTGCAACTTGTGGTACGTCATACACTTGGTCAAGTAAAATAATTTCTTTTTGCAAAAGAAAATGAATGTCTCGAAAAGTGAATAGAAATTAATAGTTTGGATATTAATATTAGTACTAATCGTGCATCCTGAAATATATTATCTTTTGTAAATTGGAATTGAGTCGCCAGTTGAACAGAAAATGTGTTTCTTATGCGCGGGTTTGTCACAAGTATTCTTACCGTTGAGGCTTTGTTTGATTATTGTGAAAAAAACATAAATGACATAGAAGATTTTAAATTATCAACTAACTAAAATTACTATATAGAAAATATTTTTTGAAAAAATTAATACTTTATAATGTGTTTTCGTTCAAATTCTTCATGATTACTATATGGGGCCAAACCATGTGGTCTCTAATGCGTAAAAAAATTCCACCATTTTTCTTATATCAATTGATAAGAGAAAGAAAAAAATTAGCTCATTCGATAGGAGATAGGTGGGCACCGTAATAGGTGGGCACCGTAGTTTTCAATATTGTATTGGCCATCGTATTGGATTTGTAGCCGGTACGCAATATACATGGTTTAACTAGATTGAGCCATGTTTAGGATGTTATACCAGATTTTATAAAAATTGATATATATTTTGTCAAATAAGTCAAAAATTTTATTGTTTATTTTTTCATTTCATGAATTAAAATTAAAAATGTTGTTTACAAGATATATTAAAATTATATAATACTATTGAAGGCCTATTATCATTTTATCATAAATAATTTATATATATATTTATTATAATTTCTTAAATAATTTGTTAATGAAATAATATATATTATGAAAGAACAATAAATAGTTATTAAAAATAGCACTATTTTACACAGTGCAATCGCGGGTGGTTGGTGGTTGAAAGCTAATTGGTTGGCTAAAAGGAGTGAGGTTTGACTATCACCAGATTTTGTTACCTTGTGACTCAAACCCTAATGTAGGTAGGGGTGTAAATAAGACGAGTCAAACCAAGTATAAACATAATTTTTGGCAAACGTGTTTGAGCTTATTTGAGTGCTTGACGGGCCTTTAATTTATTATGGGTCGAGCAATTTATCCAAAATTTATGGTGATTGGGCTTGGCTCGTGCTTGGATCGCTATGTTTTGGAGTTGAGCGAATTGATATGCTTAGCTGGTGTTCGACTTATATAGGATCAAAATTTTCTTTCGAACACTATATAAATTCAATGTGACCTCAATAATATTGATGAGCAGAGTCGAACCGAATATTTTTTCAAGTTTGAACACATCGAGCTCGAATTTTAAGCCAAGCTAAACTAAACACTCCTTAGTTCAAACTCTTTTCATTGTTCAACGAGTTATCCATTTCAAGTCGAGTATTTTTTCAAATACAAAATTAACGAGTACGAGTTCAAATTAAATCGACCCGAACGTAAAATATTTGCGAGCCAGTTTGGCTTGTTCACACCCCAAAATATGGGGCCATTGAGCTTGACTTGGGAAGTCTGTTTCACCAAAACCTCTCCTCAATGCCTGGTCAAACCGGCTGGTTTTAAAAATTACGTGGTATGATTATAAGATAATCCTAATTATTTTTTTAAAAATTTAATCATACTTAATTTAAATACAAAATATTTAACTTAAGAAATTTTCTTATAACAAAATATTAAATATACCTATTTTTAGTAAAGTTGATTATTTGAAAATTTGCATGTCATTTAGATTACTTTATACCAACCAATTTGACCCTAACTTGACACTAGTATTCTTCTTATAAAAAAATTGAATCAAATTAATTTTATTTGGGTGTGGAGTGATAAATCCCATAATACTAAGGGGCTTATTATTTTTTACAAATTTTTGCCCGACGAAAACGTATTTTAATTTAGAATTAGTATTTACGTATACCGCATTTGAGCCGATGTTTGAAACTTCGCGAAGCATGCTTTCCATCATGCATTGTAAGATATTAATTGAGTTCATGTGAATCTTTGTGCACGGAAGGGGTATGACTTAACATGGTCGATGCGTTATTAAACTTCACTCGCAGACACACACAAAGCCACCAACTAAAGAAATTGAACTAGCAACCTCACATCCAGTCTTTGTATTCTTTACCATGGCATCAAACGAGCGAGATTAGACCTAGTACTAACTTTATTTTGCGTACTCGAGAATTTCCACGTATACATGCTACAAACTTTGAGAATAGCATTCATGATCAGATAAATCGGTGCCATCCACGTTTAGGAATTGAAAAAACCAAAATTGGGACCCTCCTACTCAGCTACTGTGTGCCGGGCCAGATTCGATTAGGACGTTGGGGTAGTTTGCTGTTTGAAATTGAGACAGGACGTCGCCTCAGTAGGCTCCAGCAGTAACAGCGTTAAAGGCTACAACTAATGAAGTGGGCCAGTACCGTGGCGCTGATATGTACATGTATACTTCATTGACTGATTATTTTGGCCTTCTTAAATAATTTATTAATTTATAAATTATTTATACCAGCAGTTAAAAATTGTCTCCAGACCAAAATAACTCGTTTGTACCCAAGTGCCAATAATAAGGCAACTTTTTAGTAATATATTAACCATTTTTTAAAAATTAAAAATTTAGGATTTAGACTCAATTTGGTAACGTCGTAGATTGGGTGAAATTAATTCAAAGTTAAATTTAATTTGAAGTTATTTACATTTAAATTTCAGTTCAATAAATAAGGTTATGTAAAATTAATATATATTATTGTTTTTGACACATAGAATTAATAAGTATATGATTTATACTACTTTAAAATTTGATTTACTTAAATTTAAAAATATAGTATGTTTTTATAACTTTGATTATTTAATTTAAAGAGTCAATCATAAAGTATGAAAATAAAGTATAACGTCATCAATGGACTTAAATTCAGATAACTAAGCTATAAAATTAATTCAAAGAATTTTTTAGTCAATAAAAATTTTAAAACTAATTAGGCAATTAGTGTTTATTATTGTCAGCATTCCCCCATTCATTAAAGTATGAAAGAAAGTTAAAAACTTGTTTATTATCAAAATCAAACTTATGGCCCCTCATAAACATAAAATGCCTTAATACAACATGATAATATTTAAACGAAATATATATACATAAATATTTCACCACATGCGCTTAACATGATAGTTACCAGAGTTGTTATTTTTATCTTGGAGTTACACGTGTCCATTTTTATCCCGAAAAAAGTAAAATAACTTTTCTTTTTCTAGCTACCCAATCTCGGTTGGAAAAGCATGAGCCAAACCCTCTGGATGTTTCCTCCTAACTATTTATTTACTGTTACATTGAATAAGCGTATGAAAACAAAAATTGTATGAAATTGCTGATCGCTGGTACATGACAAAAAATCGTATTAAATGAGAAGGATCGCAGCGAGTCGCAGGCGTCCACGTAAAAAGCTGAAGTCCTTTCAATCGGGATGGTGTGTGGGCCCAAAAACATCATACACGTGTGGGTAATGCCGAGTAGGATGGCCCACATGCCGACAGGGAGATACCCTTGATTGTGATCTCTCGCTTATCCATGGATGCGATGCGTCGTCCTCTCTTTAAACTTTACCCATCTTCTCCCAAGTCCTGCCTTTTCGATTGGATGAGCTTGGTACGCATCCTAAGCTTATCCCCTCTCCGGCCTGGGTGCCCGTCGGGTTAGGTGTCTGCAAAACAAGATACGATCACCTGAATAAATCGAATTTAAAATTTGTATAATCAGATTTGATTTTAACATATTATATACCTATTTTGTAACAGTTAGATTTAATTTTAAATAACGGTTACCCGGTACTTGATTTTAATAATATTAAAATATATATTTAATATAATTTAAATTTTATTATAGAAATAAGTATGTTTATATATAAAATTAATATTTTTTAAACTCTTTTTGTATTGACCCATTTAACCTCTTTAGTTTTTTAGACAATTATTTCAAATTTATTTTTTTATAGTGCTATTTAATTAATTTTTTTATAATATAATCAAGTTTTAAATTATCCGGTTTAAGTTTACTAAATGGGTTTGGGTCAGGCTCAGGTTGAGGCTCGCATTCGTGTAATAAAAATTTAAATAATAAATGGTCATGGTATATGGGTTTAAGGTAATTAACCAGTTTAGTACGAGGAATACCCGATCAAACTTGACCAATTCACACATCTACTCTAGCAACATGTTAGAATAAACGACCTTGTGTAACTGGTTGGGCCTTTATACATTCATTAAGGGCATGTTAGGTTGGTATAAAAATAGTAAATAAAAAAATCATATAAAATAAAATATTATGAGATGAAATAACAAAAAATTTAAAAATTTTCCTTATATGTTTAACTGGTATAAAAATTAGATGAAAATAAAATATTCCTGTCAACATGCATATGCATGCGCTTACCAATATTTCCTTTAATTTCTTTTTTTTCATAACAAAATATTATTTTGTAAATTTTTTTAAATATACTTACTTTGAATGAAATTAAAATTTTTTCTAACTAAATTTCAAGACATCTAAATATAAGAAAATTTATGATCTTTAAATTCTATATTTATTTCATACACTTTCACGATAACCAAATAGACTCTAAAGCTCAATTATTAGTTTTTTTAATAACCATTCGTTAATTATTCAATAGTAAGTACATTATAAGTTTGGGTGATGTACTTACCGGTAATTAATTATTTTCTACACGTTATGTACATCATTGGTTTTCATTACTTTGGCTACAGTTAAGTTCAGATCATATAATCTGCCAAATTGGAAAAAATTCTTCGTCGCAGCTTTACAAATTACAAGTGCTTTTAATCATAACCACCCGATTACTATAAGCTACAAAAATATTTATAAAGTAATTTGATAGTTATTATAATTATATACAAAAGTAACTTGGCAGTTTTAAAGTTCTGACGAAAAAATTAATTCTTTTCCTATTCGACGGACGATACTATCTAAACTCGATAGTAGCTAAACTTGTATTGATACAAATATATCTGGTCAAGTTAGAGCCTTTATATGCATGAGTTGCAGCTTCTATAACTTATAAGCTCTCATAACTTATATAAGATACAACTTCTATTTAGAACAATTTAAAGGATATCACTACATAAAATATGCACAGATGAATATAACAATAAATAATTAGAGTAGTTATAAATGTTTAAATCAATGTAACGATTTTAAATTTTTATTTTAATTGTCAAAAATAATTATTATAAAAATTAACTTTAAAATATTGTTTGAGAGCAAAATTTCCACCCCAGCGATTAACCTTCGCATTTAATTAGAGGGTTCAATAGGACTAAAAGCACCTTTAGTGAGCAAAAAAATTGTGTGAGTTAAATAAAAAATATATTGTGAATGAGGAGTAAACATTCAAGATTTCTACATGGTTATATTGTGAATGAGGAGTAAACATTCAAGATTTCTACATGGTTCCTTAGGGTTTAACTCGAATCCATAAGTCCGTCCCGGTGACTTGATGACCACAAATTTACTATTTCCCATTTGACTTTATATTTTATACAAAATGGTAAATTTTGCTACTTTTAAATAAATTCTTCTTTGATAGCTTTGACTCTAATACTTTAGTTGTCTCTTTTTTGCCTTTAAATCTTTAAAATAACCCCACTACTATGTCTGGAGCATCCAAAAATAGTAGGGTTGCAAGTTTTGTCACAATCTGAGATCGCAAAGGCCTTTAAATTATTTCCGGAGTGAAAATACGCTGAAGCAAACCGTTTTGGGTTGGTTCAAACAAGAAAAATATTCAACCAGAATGGGTGGTTAGGTAGACGGCCTAGATTGGTAGATCTCATATCGATGAGTGGTTAGGTAGTGGTCCAGTGATCAATGACCCTGACAGCTGGTGGCACTAGCATCGGAAAGTTCTGGTTGAACTGATCTTGATCGGACCTTTGGCACTATTTTTTGATAATGGTAGCAACTTTCTGCAGTGGGACTTGACTTTGTTTTATACCCAGCGATGAGATTAGCCGATTGGAGGTGGTGTCTTGTCTTGCAGTGATGGTGATTGGCCGGATGGAGTTGAGAAGTTGGCCGAATGTTGATGTAGCACTGCTTCGGTGGGCCTCTTTGGGCAGCTTTCTGGCAAGGTCGAGGACTCATCAGTCGTGGATCTCTACTTGGGTTTGTTGATTGCGTTGAGGAGAGCCTATTGGAAGCAGTGGCATGGCCGGAGGCCGCCTATGCTAGCCAAACAGAGGGCCTAAAGTTGGTCACTTTTTTGCACTTTTCTACTTCAATATTCCAGCGGGAGATTTTCTGAAGTTTTTTTGGCAACTTCCGGCTTCCCCGTAACGACCCGCCCATTCCAAGCCACAAGTAAAGTGTTACTATATAAAACTAAGTGTTTCATAAATTAATTTTCTATTACTTTTCAAGATTTTAAATAAACCCATGAGATAAAATTTAATATAACAAATGCTCGGAATAATCTAGACCCTATGAAGCGAACCAAAATCCCATTGCCTTACAAACAACCTAAAAGTATAACAACATATGAGAGACAAAAATAATAGTCCAATAACAGAGTCCTCCAGCTGTCCCGACTTTACCCATCCTTCCATAATGTTGTTCATACTTGCGGAGGCAATTCCATGTTACTAATAAAAACACTAAGTCATATAATTACAAGAAACAAGTTAATATATTCCACATCATCTGAATTTGATTCTTTCAGTGATTATGAGCCTATGCCGAGCTCTTATTATGTTGGGAGGGTGGCCGCTCATCCAACTACAATCCCATTTATGCGCACACATGCTACGTGGCCCTCTGCTTGTACTTACCGATGTTTGTCATTTACTTGCCCTCTCGGTATCACAAATGCATAATGAGTCGTCTTGCACCACTGCGCCCTGTCACCCCTTTTGTCATAGGGGCAGGTATTTACTCTTTCAAGATGTTTAAGGGTGCTACCCTGTGTTGGACCGAGTAAATCTTTGACCCCAGTCGCGCTCGGTGCATGATGGTCGAATGTAGGCTCATGCCAACCAAGACTCCCAAATAGGAAAATAAAACATTTTGAGTAATTATACAAACTTGGAATTTTGATGAGGTACCCGCAACTACTGACACACAATCTTAATATGAATGAAACTTCTCTACCGCCTTCCCTTTGTGAGCCAAATGTACTCACAAACTCAAGTTGATGTTTTATTTGACATCAAAAGAATTCTCATTTATATAAAAGAATAGCGTGGAACTCAATAAATCTTTACATTAAATGTTATAGAAAAGAACGTAATCACTCATAACTATATCATTTGTGTGATGACGAAAAAGTAAAAATTTACTATTGACTTAATAAGAATGAATGTTAAATCGCACTCACAACTCCCAATCCCAAAAATTCAATAAATAAAACTTATTATATGATAAAGGTCATAATTGATAATTTATATATTGATTTATAAGAATTAATTTAATTAAATAGTATTTAATATTTGTTCTAAGATTTATAAAACCCTAAATATAATAACCTAATTATTTTCAGGGTTTTACATCCCAACTAAGGTTGCTATGCATAGATGAATGCACAAAATCTTAACTTGATACTATATGGACGACATGAAAACCAATTTACACATTAACAACAATTGCATTAAATTTACAAAATTCCTGAAACTAAGTGGACAAAGTCTCCTCAAAAAGTGCAAGTAGGGGCCACTATGTAACGCAAACAAAATATAAAATAAATATATATATATATATATATATCAGACACACTAAAAGACATTGTCATTTACATAGAATTCGAATCTGTTGTATAAATCATTATGAATCTTGGGTCTCTCCTGTAACACCCCGTTTCGGCTCACCCGTGAACCGACCCGAAAATGTCACCGGCGACCGAACCGTTCGCTAATCTACTAGATTCGGTTAAGCCGACCCGGATCTACTCTCGGCGTCTCAAGATGGAGATGCAAATGTGAAATGCATGAATGGGAACAATTGGGTTCTAACGCGGTCCTACATGCATGCTATGATGTACAAGCAAAAACAAGACAAAACAATAAATGAGAAACCAAAAGAAAATATATGCTATTACGGAAAAATGGACAGAGTTTCCCCTAAAAGTGCAATAGGGGCCAACCTGTCCACAACAAGGGTATATAAATATTTTATAAAAATACGATAACACATACCAATCTACATTGACATTAAATCATTATCTCATTCATTTTTACCCGAGCCGAGTCTGAACTCCAAGGCTCCCTACTCATTCATATTTATCAGTTCGTTTCCTAACAAGTAATTCATTCAAGCAAACACATCAAAATTATCATTTACATAACAATAACACACCATCATTATACATACGTTACACGCGGCAGGTACATGTGTGCGCGGTTCCGTGCTGCTCCTCCGCAGTCCCGACAGCTTTCATCGCTCGCATTCCTCACCTACATATATATAGAAAAACCGTCAGTAACGAGTGTTACCGGCCCGGAAAATAACTAATATCAATCTGGCACAGGAGAGCAAACTCTCCTGTTGAATCAAAACCATATACTTCCTCAAGAACTCTCATCAGGGCACATACGGGAGCCGTCGCCGTCGGGCCATTGCCCTCGGGTCGACAACATCCCCCTTTCTTTCTCATTCTCATACCTTGGCCATTTCTCTATCGCTTCTCGCATCAAATTTCATTCCTTACCGCCCTCTGCACCTTCCATATTACTCCTGGCCTTGAGCACAAAGGCCGAGCACTCTCAGGCAGTCGCCTTCAGTACCCTTTGAACCACAAGTCTAGACATGCGCTGCATTGCAGTACCCGTAAACCTCCACACTTCTCCGGGTTTGAGGAACTCAAAGGTGGAGTTGTCCGGATCCTTCGGGAACGAAGTGGGTTCTCCCCAGCTCCAGAGCCCGCTCTTCCGAGCACACGCCCTATCTGAAGACGTGGCCGCAAGTACCCCTCATCCCATCTCTCACCGAAAACACGAAAACTATACATATATAGGCCTGGGTTGGGATTTATACAATAGGCCCGAAGGCATCGTGAGCTGGATCTGAAGTTCGAAAACAAACTCGAGGGATCTCATCCTCGAGGGTTATTAATCCGAAATAAAACTGTTGGCTAAATGGCCCGAGTTAAGTGGGATCCGATAAAACGCCACTTAACTCGTCCTGCACATGATAAATCAAATATACAATAGAGTAGCGTAAAACAGAGAACGAGTCCTAAACGGACCTGGTAGAAGCTCCAAACGGGTCCACGCGCCTAGGCGGCGAGCTCCTACACCGTACCTACACAATCAGGCTAAAAACTAACGCCCGCATGATGAATCACACATCCTATAGCATGCACACATAATCAACACAATCACGCATCAACCATCACACATCAACCTATATCAATACTAGCAATCAATTCTAGCAAGTCTACTTAGGCTAGTTTGCATTAGATCATGATCATTACCTAGTTACCCTAATTAGTTTCTTAGTCTCCATTTTTAACACCACTCAATCAAACAAATTTCATATTTTATCCTTAATCAAATCTACATTTATATATATTATTATAACACACATTCACCAATCCTACCATGCAATTCTAATAATTAACATTTTTAAATAATTAAATTAAAATAAATTATACCTCGCGTCGTCGAAAATCAGCGACGGCTAGGGTTTCCGTTTCGTGGCTCGAAACTCGAATTCAGCACCTAGCGGCGTCCGAAGTCCGATCAGATTGGACCGGGTGCGTTTGGCGGATGATCCGGCGAATTTCCCATGAATCCAATTTTTCGGTGGATTCCAGCGATTTTCCGGCGATGATTCGGGACGGGGCAATCAGGGGGTCTATCGGCACCAGCTCGACGAGCTTGGTCCAATGGTGGTGTCAAACAGAGCAGCCGGGGCGGCGATGGCCGTCGGCGGCGGCGTCGAAAATGGGCGGCGGCGGCGGTGTGCTCCGATCGGGGCTGCGGCCGGCCTCGACGGCGCTCGGGATGGTGGGGGAAATGTCGGCGACGGCGAGAGGGTGGTCGTCGGGGTCACAGCGGCGGCGGAGCGGCCCGGACGGCGGCGAATCGCCGAGGGAGCGCGTCGCGGCTCGTGGGGCGATTCCGGCGTCGTGGCGGCGAGGCGGTGGCCGGGGTGGGTCGTGGCGGCACGGCGACTGCACGGCAGGGCGGGGCGGCGTTGATCGGCGGCTGTACGACGTCGGCGGCGGCGAGCGAGCACGAGGGGCGGCGGCGGCTAGGGTTTTGGAAGGGGGAAGTGTCGGGAATGGAGAAAATATACTCCAGTGGCAGTTTCGTAAATAAGTATTGACTCGATTCCTACTCGAGTCAAAATAATAACTAGTTCGTAATAAATTCTAAAAAAATCTAGAAAAATATGGAAAAATCCCATAAAATAAAACAAACACAACAACATCCAAATGACATGCTCTATAACTAATAACCCACCTGAATATGATCCAACGCGTCCTAATGCGTTATTCGGCCTAAAACTATTCTGCGATAAAATAAAAATAACAATCAATATTGCATACCTCCATATACTTGATAACCCATTTTTCATCATCTTTCAGGCGTTATCATCGTACACTTGAGCATACATGACCCTCATCGCTCATAACTCACAGCTGGCCTCAACTCAGCTCGCGGTCTATGAAGCTGACTCGACTCGAACCAACAGTTGAACCGACTGGTTCACTCCCGTAAAACTCTGACTCGAGTCACGGGTTTTACATCTCCCACCTGTGTATTCTATTCACATTTCACATCAAATTCTTGGTCTTGACCCACTTTTGTACATATACAATATCTAAATATATTTACTAAAACGTACATATTAACATGTCATCATTAGAAATTTTGCTACTAAAGCAGATATCATATCAATAATATTATCATATCTTGCATTTCATCACATCATTCTCAATATAATGACATCATAAATAAAGTACTAAACATTCTATTGTCTAACATGTGTATACAAGAGACATCACTGCTCCTCCATCCATGATGGCACATCCAACTCATGATTATCACCTACATATATTATAAAAATACGTCAATAAGAAGTGTTACTGGTCCAAAATATATCTAGATCAAACTTGCTATGATATCTAACTCTCATGCGCAGAAAAACATTTTTATATACTTTCCATAAACACTCTTAAGAGCATCTACTAAAGAGCACCCAGGTTGCATACCAGGTAGTATCACAAACTAACAGGTCTATTGATGCCTCTCTCAGCATTTTCTCATTTTATTTTTTGGTCCCTTGGGACTACCAGTATATTATAGGCCCTCACCTTTTCTTATAATTCTCCTAGCCTTGAGCACAAAGGCTGAGTACTCTCAGGCGATCACCTTTAGTACCCTTTTGAACCACAAGTCTGGACGTGCGTTGTATTTAACAATACCCATAATCATCCATGTTCTCTAGGTGTGAGGAACTCAAACACAGAGTTGTCAGGATCCCTTTGGAATAGAACATGCCTCTCACTAATCCAAAGCAAGTTGTGACTGTCACATGCACCTGCTCATGGTACGTGCAAGTTGGTTTCACCATCTCTCGTTTTACTAAAAACTCAATCAAATTATATATATATATATATATATATATATATATTATATGCCTGAGAAAGGATATATATAATAGGCCCAAAGGCAATTTATGCTAGATCTTGTTTTCAAAATCATACTTGAGGGATCTCATCCTCGAGGGTTATTAATTTGGAAAACTATTTAACTAAATGACCCGAGTTAAGTAGGATCCAATAAAACACCAATTACCTTGTCCTACAATTAGTAAAAATAAATCATGATAGAATAGAAAAATAAATTAGGGGCGAGTCCTAAACAGACCTGGCAGAAGCTTTGTGCATGTTCTCGTGCCTAGGCGGCGAGCTCCTACTTTGCACCTACACAACATGACTAAATATTAATGCCCACTATGATACATGAATCTTACACTCGTCATCAATCTATACAAGACAAACTATAAAAATTTTTGTTTATGTCTCAACCTAGGGCATTCAATCATGAGTAATAATGATTCGACATTATGTGACGTGCACATTCAAATGATACAATTCATTCTAATTGATGATTAAGACATATTTAATTAGCTACCTACAACTTAATTCAATTATTAACATTATTTATTCTAATTCCAGGGCATAAGAAATGAATCCTCATCCAATTGCATATTAACCCTAACTCCAATAATTAACTTAGTATTCAAATATACTAATTCGACTATAAAACTATATACATACTTCACCATTATCATTCTTTAACATGCATTTAAATTTAAACTAACATCTATTTACAATCACACCATTTGCATCACAATAAGATCATAAAACACTTCATTATCAAATAAAATCAAATAAATTTCTATACCTAATCATCAGTCACGCAGAACAGCTATGCTATGATGTGGTGCGGCTATGGTGGATGAAGAATGAGGAGGATGGCCTGGTGGGGAAGAGAGAGTCAGAAGGAGATGACCCCACCGGAGGGAGCCGGCCGGCAGCTGTGGCTCAAGACAGCCCTGGCTAGGGCAAGAGGAGGCCGTGGGAGGGAAGTGGGGGTTCTGAATCTATACAGGGTAGGAGGAGGTTGTGTAAGGGAGATCCTATCGATGGTTAGGGTGGCGGTGGCACACAACTGGCGCGGCGGCGGCGCTGAAGGCCGACAACAGCACATGCAAGCAAACACTCCTACTTTTTGTATGGGGCACTCTGTATGTGGTTGTCTAGGCTGGGGAAGGGTTGGGAAGGAGGGGAAGGAGCTAGGGCGGGTCGCCAAATGTTGTCGTCGGAGTTGGTGGGCGGCGGCGATACATGCACGGTGGCGGCAATGGGTGGTTGTGAAGGAAAACAGGGAGAAGAGGGTAGGGAGAGGAGGAAGGAAGCGAGGTGTTGAGGTGACGACGTCGATACTAGCTGGCAGTGGTGTGGTAGGCAGCAAGGTCGCCGACAATGAGGTGGCACAACGAACAGAGGAGGAAGGGGGTGGTGAAAGAAGCATAGTAAGGGAACGAAGAAATGACTATGGCGATTTTGTAATAAAAACATAACTCGCTCCCAAATCATGTCAATATTATGAAACAAAACAAAATAAAAATAAAATAAAATAATCTAGTATTAACTTGAATAACATGCTCTAAACCTATTAACCCATCCAAATCTAATAAATAATGCATCCTAATGCGGTAAATGACTTACAACTATATATATATATATAAACTGACATACTCTAATATATTCTGATAACTCATTTTTTTCTGTTGTATTCATGACGTTATCATTATATATTTGGGTACACATGACCTTCATGGCTCATACACATGATTGGCCTCAGTTTAGTGCACGTATTCTGAAATTGACTCGATTTAAAATAATGGTCAAACCGACTAGTTCTAAATATAAAACTCTGACTCGGGTAACGGGTTTTATATAAGGGGTTGCCAGAGATGGATTTCTAGCGAGGGGCTCTTCCCATTTCCTTCTCCTTCACTGCTATGCTTCTTTCTTCTTTTCTTTTTCTTCCATTTAATGTGCCCCCCCATTTCTTCTTTACCGCTTGGGTGTTTATAGACATTTGAGGGAGTTTCTCAGTTCCACAATTCCAGACCTCAAATCTACCTTCCCCTCCTTATCCTCTCCTTTTTCTTATCCTCTCCCTTTGATTTTGGAACCACCAAAGACTATTTCTCAATTGATGGCTAGTGGTGGATGCATGGGCTCGACGAGGGGAGTTGATCAATTGGGTTCGATCACATGGTTCGGACAAATAAATTTGTTTAAGTTAGTGCATTTTTCAAAAATCTAAAAGTCGGTCATATTAAAGTGTTAGAAATTAAAAATCCATCGGCCTCCTTAGCACTCTATTTTTCATACATATAGACTATTATATAAGGCCCACTAAAATGTTTAATAATTAAATTTATAGTCTAGATAAGCTATATGAACTATAGATCGCCTTAAATTTTCTCCTGCAAGTATAAGAAATTAAAAATCCATCATCCTCGGCACTCTATTTTATATACATATAGACTCTGTTATATAAGGCCCACTAAAATGTTTAATAATTAAATTTATAGCTAGATAAGCTATATGAACTATAGCTCACCTTAAATTTTCACCCAATTTAGCTAGGTAAGACGAAGGTAAATCTGCAGTTGAGTTGAGACCTTGCACAAAAATGAATTATATAGTTGAATAAAAGTATTGTGTGACTATTTTATTAAATATTTATAATTTCTATAATTAAACACGGTGGCTGTTATTGTACATTGAGGGGACATTCTTCCCGTTTTGTTTTAGGTTTTATTGATTTTTATCATAATTGATTGGTTTTTGGTGTGGCATTAGTGATATGGTATTCATGTAGTATCATGTTAGGATTTTTTTGCATGCCATATATGCATGTCAAAAAAATTATTTTCCATCTTAAGATACTGAGAGTAGATCCATTCGGGTTAGGATCGGGTTGACCAACTTAATTGGATAACCCATAACTTTTTGCCTCGGTTTGCAAGTGAGCCGGATTTAGGGTGTTACACTCCCTGTGTGTAAGATCCCTTAATTTGTCAGTTAGTCCAGTTAGTTTCACATCCAAAATTTACTGGAGCAAGATCAAATATATTGGACGGATAGTGCTTATACCCTTCAACTTGGTTACTTTCCAAGAGATGACTAAGCCCTTCAATTTATACTAATTGGGCCAAGCCATTACAAGAGGCATCAATGCTAATCTGGGACCATGTTAGATAATGGGTCTATCTAGACAAATTCATATTAGACTTAAGAGCCATAGCTAGAGCCTGTTGGAAAGTCCTATCAGATAAAGTTAACGATTAGGGGCTTTCAGGGGTGCAATGGCCTTAAAAAGGAATTTTAAGGATAAAATTTTCAGGTCCCTACTCATTCAATACTACAAGAGTAAGATCTAATATATTATTAGGGACGTACTTATGTTCTTCAAATTAGATAACTATTTTTGAAGATATGACTAAGACTATCAGTTTCAATCTCACACCATGCATTATGTAATATACGCCATATCTGAGAATAACATGTGACATGGTGGCAAACAAATCGATGGAATAAGACTACTACCAACTTGTCCTGAAGTATCTATGCTCATCCCACGCCTCATGTCTCATTGACCATGTACTTAATAGTTTTCCAACTATATCCAAATGGCTAAGTACTTAGACCGTGAAATGAGAGTAACTAAGTATCATGCCACATAATAAATAAAAATGCTCGAGGTGTCATCTTTGAAATGCCACAAACTCCCCCTTGTCCATGGTGCTCTTCTTGCTCCAAGTACTCTAGAGCTTCATACATAATCCATTGCCCAATATATCAAAGGATTGTACACCATATCAGAGAATATCAAGTGACAAACAAATCGATGGAATAAGGCTTCTGTGTACATGTTGATATTTATTTAAAAAAGTTAGTATTTTAATAGTTTCCTCAAGTTATTTTCATACCCTTGCATTATTTTTGTAGCACTTTCATTAGAAAAAGATGAATTTAGAAAAATTACATAATATGTAAATTGTGAATAAATTCACAGCTTATTCTAAGCAAGAAACAATCTTGTGAAAGAATTTGGTAAAGGCTAGTGCATGCTTAAAAGAAGAAGTTAGATTTCTCCTTCATCAATATAGGATTGACCACTTTAGAATATATCCTAATATATTCTCAACACCTCTGCCACCTCTGCATGTTTTGCACATGTTTTTGACCAAGCCTGTAAGTTTGCAATTTTTGCACCTGCTCCCCACGTTAGGACAAATCTACCCAACAACACAAGTCCACAACTAGAAGCTATTGGATAGGCACCTTAATAAGCAAGAAAGGAACACACTTACCTAATGTCAATGATTAAAGAAGAAAATCTCATTTGCATTAGTCGAGAAGGAAGCTATAAGAAAGTTACCACTACCAAGCTCGACATGCTACTTCAATTGGGGCAATTTCAATTTCTAAAGATATCTTCACCAACTCCATAAGCCATTGAGGGAACAAAGGAAGAAGATTGGGGCACACTATCTGAAAAGTGATAATTGGGTCAACATGCACCGTGCTAATCTGAGGATAGGAAGTTGCTAAGAAATTTCTAAAAGATCCCCTACCTCAACTCAATATATCCCCCCACTCACTCACTACGAAGAGATCCTACACACACCCCTTCTCTAAGACCCCACTCTTCTTCTTCCTCTTCAATTCTCAATTCCTAAGTGCCTCACACTGCCTACCTAATTGGAGAGTTAAAGATTGGAAGGAAAAAGATGTGAAAGCCAAGTTACAAGGACGACAACACTACTAAAGAGAAGTTCACACTAAGGCCTCATTTGTTGTAGATTCTCTTCTTGCAATGCTATTTTCTTTGAAGTTTTGCAACATACTATCACTCTTACATCAGGTAGACAGTAGTGATTTGGGATATATGAAAGATCTTAGTTGATATATAATATATCTTGTTGATGTTATCTTAATATACTAATTATAAGTTGATTATTTCATATTTGTTCTTAGTGCTTTAAGAGAGTAATCAACTCTTGCATAACTAAAAGAATTGGTCAGGCTCTAGTAATAGACAGATAGATGATCTCCTTCGATGAAGTAGTTTATGATTCTAATCGTAAAGCACTAATCTAGTCTTGTTTATATAGGAATGTGGAATGATGCCAAGGCGGTAGATTCTAATAAGTAGCAAAAGCCCTTTACAATTATACTTGTTTCCCTATATGTCATCTACAATTATGTGTAATTTGATTAACATGACAAGTTGTGCTACTTATTAATTAAGTAAAATTATTCATCCTATATCTATTTTAAATTAAGTAAGTGAATGTGTGTTAACATAGGCCATTGTTTTCTATTTTTATGCCCTTGCATTGTTTTCTGAGTTAGATTAATCACTTGAATTTCACACCCTTTCCCATCTTGATAGACTAGAGTAAATTTTCACTATAGTATATACTCTTTGAAATTATTTCATTAAGTATAATAAATCTTGCCATCAATAGTGTTGTTAGAACGTCAAATCCTCATGGAAATGACACTAAGTAGTTACTTTATTACTTGTATGATATGCGCACTTGTGCAATGCATTGAAATAACACAACACATGTCCTGAAGTATCTCTACTAGTCCCATGTGTCATGTCTCACTAGCGCTCTACTCAGTAGTATCCCAACTCCATCCAAATGCCTATGTACTTAGACCTCGAAATGAGTGTAACTAAGCACCATGCCACATATCAAATAAAGATGCTCATGGTGCCATCTATGAAATGCCACAAAGCCCTCTTGTCCATGGTGCTCTTCTTGCTCTAGTACTTTACAACTTTGTACATAATCAAGTGCCCTATATATTCCTATGCTGGTGAAATCTCCAAGGCTCATCAACCTTAGAATTCTTGTCTCTTTATTGACTTTGTTTTTGGGCTCATCAACCCTTGACTCAATTCTCGAGCTCATCCACCTTTGAATTCTTCATTCTTTATTGACCATGTTTCCTAGTCCACTACTAAACAACTCCCCATATCCTTTTGTAGTGATTCAATTCCAATCTTGTTGTAGTCCAAGCCTGATCTGCCACATGCTGGAAAATGAATGATGCCATCGCTGGACTAGCCTCAAATAGTCCTCAAGTAACTATGTTCCGTAAAGATGAGTAAGCAGTTACTTGTGTCTAGGCTAACCACATCTATTGAAGAAATGCACAATAGTGAGATGCCATGTTCAATGGTGGTGCAATCCATCCCTCAAATGATACCAACTCAATCTTTCCATAAAATCCACAATCACCAAACTGTATGGACTGGGATAATATAACATGGACGAACGTAGTGCTTGGTGAATAACCATAATACCAACTCAATGATTTTAATGAGTCCTACAATAATGCTCCATACCTAAGCAATTGGCTTCAAGAAGTCAACTTCTTTAAGCAAAATGGTCATGTTCATCGACTTCATGGTACCATTGAAATATCTTCTCCCTCTGATCAAATCCTTCCAAAACCTGCTCTAATTATCTCCAAGGATATATCACTTCGACCACTAAGGCTCTATCCATAGCACATATCCCATCATCACCCTGAAGATCTTCATCCTCAAACAATTGTTGTACATGCATGTCTAGGTGTTCCCATCAGACAAGACAACAAATAAGCCATGTAATGACATTAGTCTCCTTTGTTACATTTCCATGATCCTGTTGCGGTAATACCACCATACCCAAAGTTGGCAGTGCAATTGGAAAAGAATAGGGGCTTCTTCGGTTGCCCACAGATGTGAACTAGTGGCCACAAAATGTACCGTTGGATAAGCCATGGCCGGAGGAGTTCAAAAACTTGAATATCCCATAATAAGAGCTAGACCTCTCACAAGGTTCCTAATGACTCAGTCCAATTCAGAACAATGCACCTTCATCCACCACAAAAACAAATAAAATACAGCATAAAATCACCATAAAATCAGTCACATCGCACATACCCACACAACTTGCAACCGCTCATGTATATACTGTTGCACAAGTCTCCACCACAAAATCAAATAAAATACTACATAAAATCACCATAAAATCAGTCAGATCACACATAGCGACACAACTTGCAACTGCTCATGTATACACTGATGCACAAGTCTCCAACCCGTCAACGGCCCACCTGGCCCCACAACACGACAGCCAAACCAAACGATACTGAACCAAAACACTACAGGACTAATTCATGTCCAAAACATACCCCCAACCCAAATAAAACTATAAAAGACATACATATATGTAATAGGTTTGGGTAGAGAATAATGTAATAGGCCTCCACAATGCATCTTTGTTTAGCCTATAGCTTTGAAGCTTAAGAAGTTATCTAATTTTAATGATGAAACTCAACGTGTGACTTTTGATGAGCTTTTGTGTTGGTGAAACTTAATTTATGATTTCAGACTTGAAGATTATTTAAGCTTGTTGGTTTTGGACTTGAAGGAACTTCAGACATGGATTTGGCCAAGAGGACTTGGTCATGGTCAGTCAAGTGGACTTGGACAAGTATCTTTGGCAAATGTTTTTAATGACTTTTAGTCAATTATCTTATAAACTTAGTTTGGTTGGCCTCATTATAAATGTGGAAGTTGGTTGTCTGAAGCAAACCTTGGAACTACTACTTGGAACATAGGATGAACTAATTAGGCAACATTGGGAATTAAATATCAAATTTGAATTTAGTGGTGGAAAATATGAAGATTATGGTGGACACATAATGGACAAGTCTTAAACTTGGATATGTTGTGGACATATATCATGGACATGTAGTATTTGACTTTAGGATTGATCTGAGTCTTGAAATCTCAGACTTAAAATTGGTCATCAGCTAAAGCTTTGATGGTACCTAAAGGACTAGAATGCCTAAGAGGAAGAGGCTATAGCTTTGGGCTAACTTGAATATTAACTTGAGTCAGAATTTAGTGTTGGAATTTGGAGGAACCTCAACATCGCTTACACAAGTGGTTGGATGTTGGAAAAGCTATGGACTTGCTTAGCTTTAAATATAGTGCTTGGTATACGTTATGAGGTTGGAGCTTCAATGTGAAAAGCAAGTAAGGAAAAGGAAGAAGTTTTGAAAATTGGGATTTTTTTATTACGACCGCTTTGTTAAAACTATATTTGTCAAGTGCTCAAATTTCGGATTAAAGAGAGTGTGTTTTAATGTGTGACTATATTTACATCTTCTGAGTGATTGTTTTAAAACATTTTGTTGATTTTCTGAGGAGCAATTGTAAACCAATTGATTGTGATTGCTGAGTGGTTGGTGTTTACTTGCACTAGTAGTCATATGATATTCCAGGTGTGGAGTGGAGTGATTATTGTAAGTGTGAGTGTTGGCTTTGAAGTCAAGCTTTAAGCCGCATGAGGGTGAAGTGCGGTGAAGGACAAGTCAGCTTGTGAAACACTTGGGTTGTTCTTGGTGAAGAACAAGGGAGTGTAACACTTGTTTTTGTGACAATCATGTTTGGTCACAATGAAACACAGTAGGTCTACCCAAGCATAGGATACAGTGGTGTAGAAGACAAGAGTACGAGTTCGGAACCTCTAAAAAAATTCCTATGTTTGTATTCTTTAACTTATCTTAGTGGCCTACCTATTAACTTATTTGTCTCTAATCTTATATATAGTATGATAAGTTCGCCAACGCATAAAATTGGTTATAAATTTGTTAATAGATGAAAGTGTTATTTTGCTAGATTTATACTCGCATCTTATGGTTTAGAGCCTATATTATAAATGACTTTTATATTTCATAATCATTTTAAGTTAAGATCAGATTGAACTCTTTAAACATGATTAATCATATATTGTGCTTTTGAGTCCCAGTTATATTCTCCATCCAGATCCTTCATTTGGTATCCGAGGTTTGGTTGACGCAATTATGAATGTCTTGGAATATGAAGAGCAATCAACTACTAGTTTTGGTTAATACGACAAATTTTTGCAAGATAATAGGTGCATTTCAAAGGACTAAAGACTTGCTCATGAGTCAAATGAAGTCATCTAATCGGTTTGGAATTATAGTAGCCAAAATTGGAATCGGGGTCTGAATCGGTTTTCAAGGGAGTCACTGAATCAAATCAAATCGGTCTAAATCGATTAAGAATTGGTTTAGTTAAATTGGTCCAATCCATCCAATATAAAAATTTTAACTTAGTCAAAATTAGTGGGTTTTTAGTTGTAAAATATGTCATTCTGATGTCATTTTTATGTTACAATGTGTATTATATTTATGATATTTTTTTATATTTTTTGGGTTTTTTGAATTATTTGGAGTTGGTTATTATTTTTTCTTTGAGTTGGAGGTGAATGAACTTTTAATTACAAGAATGCCAGCTGCATTTTGCTTCTCTCCCCCCTACCCCCTTCTCTCTCCTTGACGCCGCCCATCCTGCCCGACCCGCCGGCCTTGCCATGCCCCACCGGCCCCCAGCCCCATTCGCCCCCTGCCCTGCCCCGCTACCGCATCGCCCCCCTTGCCCCCCCTACCGCCGTTGTGCAGCATCTCCTCCCCCGGTCGCCCGTCACCGCCCACGCTGCCTCCCCGCTGCCGTTTGGAATCAGCTCAAATCAGCCGATTCCAGAATTGGCTAGAATCAGTTTGAATAGGTTTGAATCGGCCAATTCATGGACCAATTTGAACTAAAAACTGATTTATCTTATTTTTTGACATGGATCACCTCCGATCCAATTTAAATCGGCCGATTCCGAGTGGAATCGGCCGATTTTACAACCTAGTTTGGAATTAGTGAAAAATCTACTTTCGACAAGCATTTTAAATCATTATTCTTGGCTTGGCTAACTAAAGTTTTGTATCCTTCAATTAGACTTAGAACTTCGGCTCAACTAATTCTAAATCTTCTCTCACATGTTGTACTTGTGGTTATAATGGTCATTTATCCTATATGTGCAAATTGAGATCCAACATAAAGCTAAATAATTTGATAAGGATACCTAAGATCTCATGTTTAATGATATTAAACATCACATCTAATGATCATGTTATGTGGTATTTAGATAGTAGTTATTCTAGTTATATGACACAGGATCAATCTATCTTTACTTGTCCTAAATCTCATAATGGGGGAAGTGTAACTTTCAGTGACAATGGTAAAAGGAAAATTATTGAAAAAGGAATTTTTGGTAGATCACCTTCAATTCAAAATGTTTATCTTATAGAAGATCTTATGCAAAATATTTTGAGCATTAACCAATTGTGTAATGCAAACAAAAAAGTTATTTTTAGTCTTCTTTATGCAAGGTCATTGATGGTGAAACTAACAAAGTTCTTAGTTTTGCAACTCAAGATGAAGAATAAGAGGAAGATAATCTTCAAGCATTTCCACCACTCAATAAAGATTGCCAAAAATAACAAGTAATGGAGAAAATTGGTTGAAACTTTGAGTTCGAAAAAATGAGGAATTAAAGAATAAGATGGAAATGCTTGAATAAGAGTACAAGGATGTGACTTCTATCAATGAAGAGCTTGCACAAGAACTAGTGGAAAAGGATGATGAACTACTCAAACAAGCTGGTTGATCAAAAAAGCTTAAACATGCTATTAAAACAAAGGAGTTCATCATATAGGAAGAGAGTGAAAGTGTTGTATGGGGTTAAAGTCTAGGAGGAGCATGCCTACATATAGGGGGGAAATGGGAGGTAAGTCATCTCTTGGACTTCAACATGTAATTCTGCTTGAATTAATGAGAATGACTAACTTATTCAGGTGCCAATCTTTTGTTGTCGAAAGGATTCATGACACATTCATCTTGACATAAAAATTTCATCATGACATCTTGCATTACTTTTGGGGCTAATCTATGTGTATATTTCGAATAATAATGATACAAGGACTACAAGGCTAGATCTTGAGGACTTAAAGAGTTGAAGATAGCTATAGCAAGCTCAAGGAATACTTCATAAGGATTGACATCAACAACTTAGAGAGTTCACAATATATAATAGTTGTCATTATCAAAAAGGGGGAGGAAGTTGAATCTTATTTTGATGTGTCGACACTTCAAACTCTCTAAGTATAAACATGGGAGTCTTAAGCACCAATAAGATAATCAAAACATAAACACCTAAAGAAAAATTTGAAGTCTTAAGAAGAAGTTCAGCAACAACTTTGGCAGGAGCTTCACCGACCAAAACATGGAGGGTATGGATCAAGGAGTGCAAAGGCAGACTTTGGCAAACACTTTGGCAAAGTTTTTGGAAGTCGAAGATCAGATGGGAAGACGCTAGGGCTGATGTGGAAAACTTCAGCAAAGCTTTGGTAACCAAACACCACATCAGAAATGGACAGAGGTTGGGTGAAGCTTGTGTTGAGACTTCAGCAGGCATCTTCAAAGGAAAACCAAAGACCGCATTCAGTTCAAATGTACAATTGGCAGACACATCGGCAAGTTGTTTGGCAACCCATCATTTAGTAAAGTTTCCAAAACTAGGAGTTGGAAAAAGTAAACTTTTCATATTCAAACCCCCAACGGCTACTATTTTGGAAAGGCGGTTCCTAATGATAAAAGGGCATTCGGGTGAGTGTTTTCACACACCTTTGATGCTATTGAACCTATAGTACTATCTTAAAACTCTTGGAAGCTCAATCTTATATTTAGGATTGGCATTCCCTTCTAGATTGTATTCCTAGCATTTTGATTGTGTAAATAGTGAGACAAGGCTCTTATGTGTGAGTTTGATTTATAAACTCTCAAGGTGTTGGGAGTGTGGGTGAGCACTTAGCCTAGAGAATGGAGATGTTTGGATTAAAAACTCCATCAACTCAATGCCTGAACTTTGTAAGAGAGAACTAGCTTCAAGTGGTGGTCACTCCAATGGTGTTAAGAGCTGATTGTAAGGATCCTCAGCACTTGGGTGTTTGTGGAGGAAGGCTTGTTGGAGGTGTTAGGAGTGCAAGCTTCTTTGGCGCTTGGTGGGTTCTTTTGAAAGATTCCTTATGGTTGCTTGTAAGTTGTACAAGTTGTTTGCCATAGTAAAACTAAGAGTACCTTCCCAACAAAGGGACTTGGTGGGCTAGAAAAGAGTAGGAATTTTGAACCTATTAAAAAAATCTCTTTTGTCTTCTCTCATCTAAGTTCTACTATGTTGTTATTGTTTTCATTTTGCTTCACTTTGTTGCACGGTTCACTTAGCTCTCTTGTATTTGACTTAATCACTTAATTGAAGTAAGTGAGCAAGGCCAAGGTCACTTGAAAATTTGTATGGTTTGTTTAATTACCCAAAGCAAGTGTTTTTTAAGTTTGAACTTAAGTTGCCTCACATACCACAATTATATAGATTGCTCATTTGTCTTGATTACCATTCACTTGTGCTTATTATGTTTATATTATTTGTGCTAAATCATTTCAACCGTTTGCCCATTCTTGTGATCTAAAGACTCTAAGTATTGAGGGGAAGCGGATTTGTTGTACCAAGTTATATAGCAAGCATGTTGTAGTTGCCTCTTTATTGGATCAAACACCATAATTAGTGGAGTTTAAAAATATAATTGTGGCAATTAGTTAGACTCCTCTAATTTTGGTGATTTACACCAATTCAAAAACTACTACAGCATATTTGTTTTAGCATTTGATATACCAAATCCAATTCCTTTATGAGATCTAACTTATTCATTTTGTTATTTTAATTAACTACACATACACACCTTCACACCTTGCCAAACCATCTATTAAGGGCCAAATCTAGTTTTCATCGGGCACCTAGTTGAGGGTGGTAGGTTTGATTGCCCTATGCCTGGGGGCAACCAAACTTGGCCACCCTTTGCTTGATCGGTCAACCATGCTTGAAGATCCCAACAATATGTCATGGAAAAATATTCACCTTTTTTGGTATAAAATGCATTAAATAAGTACTACTTTAAACTTTGCATAACAAAGTCTAACTTTCATAACCATAGATAAGGTTCCTAACTGTAATATATATTATTTTACACTAGTTTTATTATTATACAACTATTTTTAACCAAATATGATCAACACATGGAAGAGCACAAAAGAGAATTATAATATATGATTATTTATATTGTCCCTTGGTAATTTGTCGTTATTGTTATTTTTAATATAATAATTACTAGTTAAGAACATTTGGGCCTTATCCAAAATGCATTAAATAAGTACTACTTTAAACATTGCATAACTAAGTCTAACTTTTGTAACCATAGATAAGATTCCTATTTGTAATATATATTATTTTACACTAGTTTTATTATTGGGCAACTATTTTAAACCAAATATGCTCAGAACATGGAAGAACACAAAAGAGAATTATAATATATTATTATTTTACTGTCCCTTAGTAATTTTTATTTATTTATTATATCATAATTACTAATTAAGAACATTTGGCCTTATCCAAAATGACTAGCTCGCTACCTAAGTATCTCAGCTCTTAATATTTATTAAGGTCATTTCTTATATTCATTTTGATTATGAGACTATTTTCAGCACCAACCACTTGTAAGACAGTTAAACACTTAGCAAGTGGGTTACATAGGGCTTAGGTAAACTAGATCTTCTTTACCACTTATTTGGCTTGTTTCTTATTTTAACAAACGTCCACACCACTAATCAGCTTTAACAAACATTTGCACTACTTATTGGGCCAATCCAAAATGACTAGATGATCACTTTATGCAACTCAACTCTTAATATTTATCAAAGTCTCAACTCATTTATTTTATATGTGGAACTATTGTCAACACTAATTAAATTTGTTTCATTATAAAACTTATGTAAATATCTTGGTTTTATTAATTTGATCATTCATAATTACATACAATCATAATCAATCCTATTTAATGCTACTATAAGCCTACTTTCTTGTTGTGACTCTGTTGAGTCTACTGATCGGAGCAGACTAAACTCGATGGATATTTGAGTCAAGCTTGGATCTTAAACATAGTTTTAAAACTAATTTTTAATTCCAAAAATCCCCAAGTTGCCTTTACTCAGTAGTTTGCCTAGTCAAACTCCATGCATGACTCTATTCACTACTCTATAGTGACTAATTTTATAATTGACTTACCAAGTCAAATTATAAAAGTTATTAAAATATGTTATCTTTATTTTAAATTAGTTAAGCCTTTATTTTTAAGTAATGTAAATCATATATTTATCAATTTAAAGTATCGAAAGATCAATACATACTAATTTAATACAACTATTTATCAACATAATTAAAATTTTATTATAAATGACTCTGAGTCGGCTTTGAGTCGACTCCACTCTATAACATGTCACATCGAGTCCGACTTTTGAGATTTTAAACTATGATCCTAAATTCTTAAATTCAAGAGCTTGGTTTTGAGCATAGTTTTTATGCATATGGGTGATAATTATTTGAAGAGCTAGCATAGGTGAAATGGATGAAGGAAGAGCTTCATGTCGTGAATCATAGCGAAGTGATGATTGTAAATCTTATTCGTTGTATATGATTGCATCTAGTTGCGGAATGATGATTATATGATTACACGTTTGCGTAATATGTGCATAATTACCACTTAAAGCTCGATAATGCAAATTGTGCAACTTGTGATATATCGTACTCTTGGTCAAGTTAAATAATTTCTTTTTGCAAAAGAAAATGAATGTCTCGAAAAGTGAATAGAAATTAATAGTTTAGATATTAATATTAATACTAATCGTGTATACTTTAATATATTATCTTTTGTAAATTGGAATTTAATCTTCAGTTGAACAGGGAATGTGTTTTTTATGCCGTGGGTTTGTCACGGGTATTCTTCCCGCTAAGGCTTTGTTTGATTATCATGAAAAAATGTAAATGATATAAAAAATTTTAAATTGTCAACTAACTAAAATTACTATATATACAATAATTTTTTGAAAAAATTTATACTTTACAATATGTTTTGAGTTCAAATTCATCATGATTTCTATATGGGGCCTAACCATGTGGTGTCTAATGAATAAAAAAATTCCTCCATTTTTCTTATATCAATCGATAAGAAAAACAAAAAGAAATTAGACCATTGGATAGTAGATAGGCAGGCACCAAAGTTTTCAATATTGTACTAGCCATCAAATCGATTTTTTAGCTGGTACATAATATGCATGGTTTAACCGAGTTGCACCATGTTTAGGACGGTATACTAGATTTAAAAATAATTGATATATACTTTATAAAATAAGTCAAAAATTTTATTATTTATCATTATAATTTCATGACTTAAAATTTAAAATATTGTTTATAAGATATATTAAAAATATTTTAATAATAGTGAAGACCTATTATCATTTTTTCATAGATACTTATATATATATTTATTATCATTTCTTAAATAATATTTTAATGAAATAAAATTTAATATAAATTAAATATAATTTTTATTAAAAATAGCAATATTTTAAATGTTGCTATCTTGGGTTGTTAGTGGTTGAAAGCTACTTGGTAGGCTTAAAAGATTGAGGTCCGACTCTCAATGGACTTTGTTTTCCTTATTGTGGGTCGTTGAACCTGATTAGGAAAAATAGTAGGCTTTCCTAATTTCGAGGCAGTTTCACCAAAACATAGCCCTGTTACCTAACCTGTTGGTCTAGCCTAGTTTTAAAAACAATATAGTAGGTACATAAGATAATCATGATTATTTTTTTAGATGTAATCATATTTAATTTAAATACAAAATATTTAACATAAGAAATTTTTTTATAAAAATATAATAAATATATCTATTTTTAATAAAGTTGATTATTTAAAAATTTTAATGTCATTTACATTACTTTTATCCCAACCAAATAGACCCTAAGTTGACACTAATATTTTTATAAAAAAAATTGAATCAAATTAATTTTGTTTGAGTGTGGAGTGATAAATCCCATAAAAATAAGGGGGTTATTATTTTTTACAAAATTTTTTCTTGAAAAAAACGTATTTTATGTTAGAATTAGTATTACGTGTACCGCACTTGAGCCGATGTTTGAGACTTCGCGAAATATGTTTTCCATCATGCATCGTGTGATATTAATAGAGTTCATCTGCATCTTTGTGCATGTGTGGTATGACTTAACATCGTGGAGGTGTTACAAAACTTGACTCACACACGCGCACAAAGCCACCAACTAAAGAAATTGAACTTTACCATGGCATCAAACGAGCGAGATTAGACATAGTACTAACTTTATTTTGCGAACTCGAGAATTTCCACGTATATATGATACAAACTTGCATGGTCAGATAAATCGGTGCCATCCACGTTTATCGAAAAAATCAAATTGGGACCCTCCTACTTAGCTACTCTGTCCCAGGCCAGATTCGTTTAGGCTAGTTTGAAATTGAGAAAGGGCGTCGCCAGCACTAGGCGCCAACAGTACCAAGGTTAAAGGCTGCAACTAATGAAGTGGGCCATCAGTACAATGGCGCTGCTATGTACATGTATATTTCATTGACTAAATATTTTGGCCTGCCTAAGCAGGTTATTAATTTTATAAATTATTTATACCAGCAGTCAAAAATAATCCCCAAACCAAAATAACTCGTATGTATCCAAGGGCCAATAATAAGGCAACTTTTAGTAATATATTGACTATTTTTTAAGTTAAAAAATTAATATTTAGACTCAATTTAGTAATGTAGTTGATCGGGTAAAATTAATTCTCAATAAATATGGGTTGTAAAACTAGTATATATTATTGTTTTTAACACAGAATTAATAAGTATATGATTTATACTATTTTAAAATTAATTTATTTAAATTTAAAAACATACTATATTTTTATAACTCAAATTTTTTAACTTAAAGAGTCAATCATAAAGTATGAAAATAAAGTATGATGTCATCAATCGAATTAAATTCAGACAGTTATGCTCTGAAATCAAATCAAGGAATTTTTAGTTAATAAAAATTTTAAAACTAATTAGTCAGTTAATATTTATTATTGTCAGCATTCCCTCCATTTATCAAAGTACGACAAAAGTTTAAAAATTCGTTTCCTACAGAATCAAACTAATAACCCTTTACAAAGCATAATACCTTAGTGCAACATGACAATATTAAAGTGCAATATATATATATATATATATATATATATTTACCACATGCGCATAGCATGATAGTTATCGGAGTTGCTATTTTTATCTCAGATTACACGTGTCCATTTTACCCGCTAAAAAAGTAAAATAACATTTATCTTGCTGCCGAATCTCGCTTGAAAAGCATCCACGTAAAAAGCGTATGAAATTGAAAAAGCGTATGAAAGCACCCAGTCTAGATGTTTCCTCGCTAACTATTTATTTACTATTACATTGAATAAGCGTATGAAAACAAAAATTGGATGAAATTCCTGATCTATTGTATATGATAAAAAAATTCATATTTTATATCTGCTCCATGCGATTAAATTTAATTTGAGTCTGAAATAAATGAAAAGGATCGTAGGGAGTCGCAGGCATCCACGTAAAAAGTTGAAGTCCTTTCAATTGGGATGTGTGGGCCCAGGGCTCATACACGTGTGGGTGATGCTCAGTAGGATGGCCCCATTCTGAGGGGGGACCCTTAATTGTGATCTCTAGCTTATCCGTAAATGTGAATCAGGTGATGCGTCGTCTCCTCTTTAAACTTTATTTATCTTCTCCCAAAGTCCTGCCTTTTTTATTGGAGGAGCATGGCAGGCTTCCGAAGCTCATCCCCTCTCTCTCCGGCCTAGAGCAGTCCGTTGGGTCGGGTACCTGATTAAATTTAAATAAATTAAATTTAAAATTAATATAATTGAGTTTAGTTTTAACATATTATTACCTATTTTATAATTATTTGATTTAATTTTTGAAGGGGTACACATTACCCGATTTTAATAATATAATTTTTTTTATAAAATTATATTTAATATAATTTATATTTTAATATAGAGTTACATATATTTACAACTTTTTTATTAGCAGATTTAACTTCCTTATTTGTTTTAGATAATTAATTCAAATTTAATTTTTATGTACTATTTAATTTAATTTATTAGAATATAATTGAGTTTTAAATAATCAGGTTCAGATTTATTAAATGGGTTCAAGTTCATATAATAAATATTTAAATAATAGATAGTCAAGTTTGGTACATGGGTTTAAGGTGATTAATTAGTTTCGTATGAACAATACCAACCTAACTCGACCGATTAGCACCTTTATTTTGGCCAAGATATTAAAATAAACCACCAAGATTAACTAGTTGGGCCTCTATACATTCATTAAGGGCATGTTTAGCTGGCATGAAAATAGTGTAAATAAAAATAATCATATAAAATTAAAATACAATGATAAGTAGTAAGAAAATTTTAAAAAGTTTCCTTATATGTTTGGATAATATAAAAATAAGATGAAAATGAAATATTCCTTCCCTAAGTACCCTGTAACACCCCGATCTGGCATACTTGCAAACCAAACTGAAGATGCTATCGGCAACCAAACCGTTCGTTAATCTACTTAATTCGTTTAAGATAACCCAGATCTACCCTCAATGTCTCAAAATGATGATGTAAACATTTAATATATAAATGAGATATATAGGCTCTAACATTGTTTTAAATAAATGATATGATATAAAATCCATATTCAAAACAAAATAAACCCATTAAAAGTTTGAAAGTAACAATTTTTAAAACAATACAGACACAATCTCTCTTAAAAGTGCAATAGGGACCAGCTTACTAATAACAAATAGTATATATATCTAGTGATGAAAACATAAAATATTACCAAAACATGGTATTTTTCACACAACAATTACATCGTAATCATTTTTATTTTTGAGTTTGGTCTTGTCCCTATTAGCTCATCCTGTACAATTCTATGCATAATAACTACCATACACAGATCATATAATGATTTCACATAACCTTTCCGATAATAAAATATTATAACATTTTATTCACAACCATTCATAACAGTTTATCACATCACATTTTTTATTTCACTCGAAAGGTACATGTGTGCATGTTACATCACTGCTCCTCCATAGTCCTGATAGTACTCAGTCATTCAAGTTCTCACTTAGATATATAATACAAAAGAGTGAGTAACGAGTGTTACTTGTCCAGAAATAATTAAATAATCAAGCTGGCACATGAGAGATGACTCTCACGTTAAATAAAATCAATTATCTATACTTCTACAGTAGAAAAACTCATTAGGGCACTAATCAGGAGCCATAAGTCTCGGCTTATATAGCGTCCCATTCTGACTGTTCTTATGCCTCAGCATTTTTATACTATCTCATGCTTTGGAAATCCATTACACTAAAGTCCTCTACATCCTCCATATAACTCCTAGCTTTGAGCACAGAGGCTGAATACTCTCAGATAGGTTCCTTTAGTACTCTTTGAATCTACAAGTTTACACATGCGCTACATTATACTACCCGTAATCCTTCATACTTCTTCAAGGTTGAAGAACTTAAAATGTAGAGTTGTCAAGATCCCTAAAAAATGGAACAACCCGCTTACCAATCTAGAGCCTGCTTTGACTAGCATGAGCACTAGCTCATGGTACGTGCGAGTTAGCTTTCCCCATATCTCACATCTCATTGAAAAACCCAAAAACTAAATATACATAGGTTTGGATAGGGATTATATTATAATAAGCCTAAAGGCATAATGATCTGGATCTGAGTTTTTAAAACAAACTCGAGGGATCTCTTCCTCGAGGGTTATTAATCCAAAAATTCATATGACTAAATGACCCATGTCGAGTAGGATATGATAAATCCACCACTCTACATGTCTGCTTCCCTGTTAAACCAAATCTCAATAGAAGAGAAGATTAATCCATAAGCGAGTCCTAAATGAACTTGGTAGAAGCTCGAATTATGTCCATGCATCGATGCGATGAGCTCCTACTCTGTACTTACACATCAAATCTAAAAGCTAACACCCACTATCTAAATGATGCATTCACACATCCTAAATAACATACTCATTTCAAACATTCCCAATCCAAGTCATCAATTCAAGCGATTATATTGAAAATTCCCTAACTAGTGCATTTGGCAATATCATAACTGACACTAATTAGTCTTATTCACATCAATTCATATCATGATTTTCTAAATTACATTAAAATTTATTAGCAACTCATTACCCGGCCCAAAGTGCAACGCAATAGGCTTAAGTCATTTCTTTAAAATGGTTAACCCAAGTTATAGATCTATAGTCCATTCACACTTATAAACAAGATCTTCTCCCAGTAGGTATTAGATGTGGGACTAAGTTGAGGGATCTCACAATCTACCCACCTTAGAAAATTTCGTCCCCGAAACGCTTATACTTGGCACGTTGCTAGCCCCAGCCCACGACCTTTCTGGCCCGTGACCTGCAACCTACCCAACGTCCCTAGTCCAGCCCACCATCTAACACGTAACTAGGTTGCTCTGATACCACCTATAATGACTCGGCCCAAAGTGCAACGTAATGGGCCTAAGTCATTTCTTTAAAATGGTTAACCCAAGTTAAAAATCCATTGTCCATTCTCACTTATAAACAACATCTTCTCCCAATAGGTATTAGATGTAGGACTAAGTTGAGGGATCTTACACATACTTAATTTACCTAATCAGTTCATTAGCATTTGTTTCATATCATTCAAATCATGCAAATTCATGTTTAGTTACAATCAAAGCGCTCCATCTTGTCAATCAATCAAATCCTAACATGTTATTCTAATAATTATCAATTTTTAAATAATTAGGTCAAAGGTAATTATACCTTGCACCATCGGTGATCAACAATGATTAGGTTTAGGTTGCTTGTCTCAGGAATCAAATTCGGCACCCGGTAGCGTCCACATATAGACGGGCTTGGTAGGAGGAATTTGACAAAATTCTGGTGAAGTCCTACAAATCCAATTTTTTTGGAGGTTTTTTTGCAGCTTTCTGATGGTTTTGGCATTGTGGTTGGGGTTGTGCATCGACATTGGCTCCGCGAGCTCGACATGACCACAATGACAAGGGTGGTGGCCGTGGGTGTCAATAAGGGATGCTCATGCTTGTCTGAATGGCCTCGAGCGATTTTCGATGGTGGTGCATAGCTGGGCAGGGTCTCCTTCATCGATTGAACGGTGACGGCGGCATGGCAAAGACGACATGACAACGGTGGAGTAGTGAGGTCGGCGGTAGAGTTGGCATTCGGAGCTCAGCATGTGCGTGCGACCTTGTAGGTTTGTGGAGGCTGAGCGGCGAGTGGGGAGGTGGGGGATGACTTGGGAAAGCTTTGGTGGAGGTTAGAGGCGTCAATCGGACGCAGTGCAGCTGTGAGAGGTGGTGTCGGCGACAGCATTGGGCTGGCGATTTGGGAGAGAGGGAAAAAGTTTGTGAGGAAGGTTTCGTGTGGCAATTTTGTAATTAAAAGTTGACTCGTCTTTGACTTGAGTAAAAAAACATAACTAACTTCTAATAAATTGTAAAAAAAATCCAAAAAATATGGAAACATACCATAAAGTATAATACACTCAATAATATCAAATGACATGTTCTATAACTAATAACCCACCCAAACAGCTATCTAACACATCCTAATGCATTATTCAGCCTAAAAATAATTATACGATCATATACATGAAAAATAACTAGCATACTATTATATACACTGATACCTTATTTCTTATCATTCTTCTAACATTATCATAATATACTCAGGTACGTTAGCATTATAGTATACACTGATACACTCGTAGTATACGGTCGGCCTCACCTCATCACATGTGTCATGAAACTGACTCAACTCAAACCTACAGTTGAACTGACTGGTTCAGCTCTGACTCGAGTGACGGGTTTTACACATGCCTCCCAAAATTTACCTCAGTTTCTTTTTTTCAAAAGAAAATATCATTTTATAAAATTTTTACATATAATTACTTTCAATGAAATTGAAATTTCTTCTGACTAAATTTTAAGACATCCAAACACAAGAAAATTTGTGACCATCAAATTATGTATTTCTTTCATGCACTTTCACCATGACGAAATAGACTCTTAAGTTCAACGATAAGTCTTTTTAATAATCAATCATTAATTATTTAATTGTAAGTACATTATATGTTTTGGTGATGTAGTTACTGCTAACTAATTATTTACTACTCATTATGTATATCATAGGTTTTCATTACTTTGGCTACAGTTAAGTTCAGATCGTATAATCTGTCAACTTGGGAAAAAATTCTTCACGACGGCTTTACAAATCACAAGCACTTTTAATTATAACTACCCGATTACTTTAACTACAAAAATATTTTTTAAGTTATTTGATAGTTATTATAATTATATACAAAAGTAACTTGGTAGTTTTAAAGTTCTAATGAAAAAATTAATTTTTTCCCTATTCGACAGACCATACTATTTAAACTCAATACTAGCTTGTATTGATACATATATACCCGTTCAAGTTAGAGTCTTTATATACATGAGCTGCAGTTTGTATAACTTATACGCTCACATAACTAATATAAGATACGACTTCTATTTAGAACAATTCAAAGGATATCACTACATACAATATGCATAGATAAATATAATAATAATTAATAAGAGTAGTTATTAATGTTTAAATCAATGTAACGATTTTAAACTTTCATTTTATTTATCAAAATAATTATAATAAAAATTAACTTTAAAATATTGTTCAAGTGTGGCCTGCAATTAGTCTTCGCTTCGAATTAAAGGGTTTGGTGAGACCGAAGGTGCCCTTAATGTGCAAAAAAATCGTGCTAGTTAAGTAGAAATAAAATGCCGCGTACGAAGAATAAACACACAAGATTTTTATTTGGTTCCTTAGGGGTTCAACTAAAATCCCTAAGTTAGTCCACAATGACTTGATAAGCACAAATTCACTATTTCCGCTTTGATTTTACACTTTATACCAAATAGTGAATTTTGCCAAATTTAAATAAATTCATCTTTGATAGCTTCAACTCCAATGCCTTAGTTTGTTCTTTATTATCTTCAAATCTTCAAAATATTCTTACTACTACGTCCAGAGCATCCAAAAATAGTGGGGTAGCAAGTTTCTATCTCAATCCAATGTCGGAAGACCTTTAAATTATTTTTAGAATGATAATAGGTTGAACCGAACCATTTCGGTTTGGTTCAAACCAGAAAAATATTAGACCATAGTGGAGTGCGCAAGCTTGTACATTTCTCTGGGTGTGCCTAGTCATAGGTTGCGTAAAGTATGCCAGTCCAAATCTGGTCGCAGACAGGCATACGGACGCGGTTGTGGGTCTGGGTCCGGTCATAATCGTGGTCAACCACAAGGCAGCAAAGCTGGTTGTAGATCTAGCAGGCTTGTTGACATGGACGACTGTAAATAGGGCCTGACGCACCTATCTACTCCAGTTGCACAAAGCGGCTTTGGGGACTTCGGTGGCAGCTTTCTGGCCACGGTGGCATGGGGAGACCATGCAAATCAGTACATCTCAAGTTGATTAGTGGTTAGGTAGTGGTCCGGTGATCGGTGGCGGCGGCTGCTAGCGGCGATGGCAGTAGAAAGTTCTGGCTGAACTAATATTGACCGGGGCTTTACCACCGTTTTCCAATGACGGTAGTGACTTGCTGCGGTGGGAATTGACTTTGTTTTGTATCTAGCAGATGAGATTGATCAATTGGAGGTGGTGTCTTGTCTAATGGTGGTAGTGATCGGTAGGATGCAGTCTGAGAAGTTGGTAGAATGCTGTTGTTCCACTGCTTTGGTGGGCCTTTTCTTGGCAGTTTGGCGAGGGCAAAACTCTTCAATCGCGGATATGTACTTGGGTTTGTTGATGGTGTTGAGGAGAGCCTATTGGAAGCGGTGGCGTGGTTGGAGGCGGTCTATGCTGGCCGGATGAAGGGCTCAAAGTTGGTTACTTTTCTACTTCGCTATTCTAGCAGGATTTTTTGAAGTTTTTCTAATGACTTCAGGCTTCCCTGACGAGGTTTCAACTATGGGCTTGTCTCCTGGGTTGATGTTGAGGGCACTCCAAACACTAATCAGGTGGCCTAGATTGGTTGCCGAAGATGGATTTCTAGTAAGGGGCTCCTCCCTTTTCGTTCTCCTTCATTGCTTTGCTTCTTTCTTATTTTCTTTTTCTTCAATTTAACGAGCCCCCCTTTTATCCTTTACCATTTGGGTGTTTATAGATGCCTAGGTGAGTTTCTCAATTCCATAATTCTAGGCCTTAAATCATACCTTTTCTTCTTTATCCTCTCTTTCTTCTTACCCTCTTCTTTTGATTTTGAAACCACTCTAGATTATTTCTCTAAGTGATGACTAGCAGGGAAGACATAGGCTCGACTAAGGGATTCGATCACTTGGGTTTGATTACATAATTCGATCTAACAAATTTATTTTAATGCATTTATTGAAAATCTGAAAGTCAGTCATACTTAAGTGTTAGAAATTAAAAACCCATCAACCTCCTTCACGCTCTATTTTTCATACATATAGACTCTATTATATAAGACATACTAAAATGTTTAATAATAAAATTTACAGTTTAGATAAGCTATATGAACTATAGCTCGCCTTAAATTTTCTCCCACAAGTTAATATCTTAGTCATTTTATGTAGAACCCGAGATTTTAGTTGAAGACTTTACAATTGTCGATTCGTTGATTTGGACTAGGTATGCTGAGTTGGACACCATTTAGACCATGTCTATAAGACCACCACGGTTGTATGTGTATCTATTGGAAGCTGAGTATGCCCATTCTACATGTGATAGCACGAAATGTGCATAAGCACATCGAGTGGCATCTAAGTATGCATGAAGTGTATGCATGTTTGGCTTGAATTTTGAGTCTGCTGGTTTTCACTTTTGCATACATTAGAAGGTTTAGATGACGGGTTGGCTGAATTAGTTTTGTCTTACGTCGAATTCCTAATTTTATTGTTCACCGACTTTTGGGCTTCATTGCATAGTATAGTTAATCGCCATGATAGACGTAACAGTTATCACCGTAAAAGCCGTGGTATATGTGGGAAGATGACCAGGTGTACTCCTGTAAGGCAGCTGCAACGTGGTAGTCCTCAAAAGCTTATCCTATTGATGGTGAGTCAGGACCCAAACCCAAGCCGATATTAAATCCAGCCCGAATCGGAATTCAAACAAATATGTACATAAATATTTTTTAACCCTGACCCGAATTGAACACAATTTGAACCCAATTTACTAAACCCTGACTTGAATTGAACTCAGTAAATATATTACATACATTTATAAAAGAGTAAACAAATTTTAAATAATTTATTATAATTATTCTTATTTACAATAAAAATATAATAAATTTTAAAAGATACATTGCATATATAAAATAGTATATACAGAAAAATTAAAATTTCAAACAAAAATTATATATCTTTTGGGTTTAGGTCATTATAGGGTCAGGTCTTTTGAGACTTGAACCTAGTCCCTCTATGAAATGAATATTAATAAAACTCAAACTCGTAGGCCTTGACCCAATATAGTTAAAACTAAATCCAATATTTTGGGGTCAAGTTGGGTTCTATACCTTATTTACCCAAACCTGTTGACATACTGAGAGGAGTATACGCGGGGTGGAGCTGGCTGGAGTCCTGGTCCTTGGAGATTAAGCTGACGTGAAGAATACAATTGCCGCAAATAAGCCTTGAATTACAAGAGAAGCGACAGTGATACTCGGTTCATTTAACGAATCACGACATTTATTTATTTATTTGCTTTTTATTCTCTCAAATAATCCATGCGCATTCTTATCATCTTTTCAACCTTTAAGTCTACGTGAATTATTTGTGGAATGGGCTTCAATATTTTGATTGTGTTAAGCCTATTTTATGGGCTTCATAAATTTATCCATTATTACTTTTGTTAAACATTAAACATTAAACATTAAACGTTTTACATTAAGCCCATATGAAGCTGGTTACGTCACCACATTACAACAAAATTGTAATTACACCTATCACCAGCTTTCAAAGTAATATACTCTTTTATTTTTATTTTTATTAATAAAAAGGGAACTAAAAGTTGTGTTACGATAAAACGTATGAGATTCAACCAATCAAAATAAAATAAAATTTTAAAATTAAACAAAATATTATATTCCATCTTCTTATTTAATTATAACTTATTTATCATAAAGATATTTGTATGATTATATTTTATTTTATTATTTATTAAGAGTTTACATGTGAAATTAGAGTCTATCTATAATATAGGTCGTGCATTTCATAGCATCTAACCTAGTTTTTATAGCAACAGACCTCACTAAAAAACTATAATTTGAAACAAAACTCAAACTTGACTCGGCATGTCTCCAACCCGACTCGAAGTCATTTTGTAATGACCTCCGTTGTAATGTGCATAACTTTATTAATATCATTACATGTGTCATCTCCTAACGTACATGAATAACATAACATGTAATAAATATAATTCGAAAAGTGTGGAATAATACTGTATGGCGATTAATCACTTTACTACCATATTCACTAATATATAAGTCTTTAAGCCATCAACCATACAACTATTAGTATAATACTAATCTCAACAAAGGTCAACTAAAAGTCATACTAAAATATCAAATAATAAATATGAAAACTAGAACTAATACTTAGAGTCTTCATCCTATTACTCTTATGCTCCGGTACCTGTGCGCATGTAAACATGTTTGTTCAGTATCTCAAATAAGGTATTGAGACCACTACTTACATATGTAGTAAACAATAATTAATAAAATAAGATTAATTTCAATTTAAGAATGATAAAACTCGGTTAAACATTGGTCAAGAACATCAATTACTGAACATAAGCATGCATAATCATCCCCTTTGTCGTTAGCCTTTATAAAAAGGGCTAAGGTTAACTGTATGATATAGGAGAGAGCTCATAGTATCTCTACTTCCTTTAACTCTTCCCCTACCTACTTCTTAATTTTTATATCTCTATCGCATATAGATTATGATTTTATTTTCCTCTATTTGCAAAAAGGTTTAATAAGTCATTAAGTATGATGTAGGCATGTTACTGTTGTCTAGATTCTTGTACATGTATGTGGATTATGTATGATGTAGCCATATTACTGTCGACTAATTCCAGTACATGTGTATGGTTATGTGTGATGTAGGTACGTTATGTCGACTAGATTCCTGTACATGTGTATCTTTATGATACATTGTATTCTCCATTCAGTTATCCGGTTATTGTGTCATTGTGTGTTCTGGCACAACATTTATGATTATGTACATATGTATGATTTTAGTTGGTTGTTTAGTAGTTCCGGCCTATGCTTCCATAAGGTTTGTACAATTGTAGTTAAATTAATATATATTTTTACAAATTTTAACATTACATGTTAGTCTTCTCTTAGATCAAAGAATTAGGATGTTACTCGTGGTATCAAAGCGAACTCGTTTCCGTATTAAATGAATGGTGGTATGTCAAAAATCATAGAAACAAATTTTTTAGGACGAAATTTCTGTAAAATGGGTAATATATGTAATATTCTCCAAAACATTACGTTAGCAAATCTAATACCTACCGAGGTACGATCTAATATATTAGTGAAATGTATTTAAGATCTGATACGACTATGTAAAATTTTCTTTATGGGTTTAATATATTTTCGAAGACTAAAATTCCCAAGTTGAGGATGTTCTAAAACTCTAAAAATAATTAGGTTATTTTATCTTGGAATGAATCTTAAATATTATTAAATTAATTTCATTTAATTATATTTAATGTTTGTTTCTAATTAGCTTTATTTATTGTCTTTTCATATTTCATTATTAGTTGTCTTTATTTATTATCTTTTCTTATTTCATTATTAGTTGTCTTTATTTATTGTCTTTTGTATTATATTACATCATCCCCTTTGTTTTTAGCCTCTATAAAAAGGGTTAAGGTTAAGCATACGATATTTGAGAGAGCACATAGTATCTCTATTTCCTTTTCCTCTTCATACTGCTTACTTCCTGATTTTCATATCTTTATCATGTATAGATTATGATTTTATTTTCCTTCATTTATGATAAGGTTTAATAAGTCATTAAGTATGTTGCAATCAGGTTGTCGTCGACTAGATTCTGGTATATGTGTATATTTATGACATATTGTATGCATTGTTAAGTTGCCCGGGCTACATGTGGCACCATTATGTATTCTAGCACGGTATGTATAATTATGTATGTATGTATGATTTTAGTTAGTCATTGAGTAGTTCCAACTACACTTTTGAAATCCACTTCCATAAGGCTTGTATGACAGTAGTTAAATTAACGTTTCTTTTTACATATTTTAACATCATATTTCGGTCTTCCCTTAGGCTTGTAGCATCTCAATTCTTCGGTTTGAAGGTAGACCAAAATGAGATGTTAAAATCTATAAAAATGCGTTTACTTATATAATACGTTTAGGGAAGATGCTTATATCATATATTTCTATAGCTTCAGTTCGAAAACCAACAAGGGATCTCATCCTCGTAGTTTTACTAAACATGTGCAGAAAACACAACTAAATAGCCCAAAATTGGAGGAATCCGATAAAATGCTGCCAATGCCGCCTAACATCTAAAACAAGGTTAAACTCAACACGAAGAGAGGGAGAGCCTTACGGACCTGTGGTCCAACCTCCAAGCACATTGACACATCGAGGGTGAGCTTGGACTCTGTAACCTACATCGAAACCCACTCTTAAATAAAAATTAATGTCTCTATATGATGCATGCTCGTGGTGTGTGCTCATATCATCAATATATCATAATAAATAGAACAATACTAACAAAACTATAACTAAACATGTAACACGCTAATCGAGATATAATAATAATAAATAAATAAACAAGAAATTGCACTCATAGATAATTAGATAAACAATAATACATAAACATATATAATACTCTACTCATAAAATAATAATACAATTATACTATATGAATACACTAGTAAAAATGAATAAATATCATATATGCTCCTCTTAATAAACATATAAACAATTAAATAGTTAATAAATAATAATAATAATAATAAATAAGTACATATATATATATATATACACACACACACAATTTAGTAAACATAAATAAGACTAACATTAATACGTAAATATATCATCAATAATAATAAGTAATTATATAAACACACAATACAATCAATAAATACACAAATAATACCAAATCAATAATAATAAATAAATAAATAAATAAAAATAATTATAATATCCAAACATGATAAATCATGTGAATATGCATCTAAAATAATAGAAGAGTTCTCGAATTACCAAAAACAGTCGAGAAACATATGAAAACGGGTTGAACCGGATTGAACTCAGTTGAACCAATTTGAACCGAACTAGCCGAACCAACCCAGTCTAGGTTAATTGAAAAATGGGCTGGGCTGACTGAGCAGACCTGATTGGAGGGACGGACTCAAACATGGTCGGCGGGCTGGTAAACAAGAAAGAAGTAGACGGACACGGACGCGAAAGCATATGTTGGCAAGCAAACGTGATGCGGGTAAACGGGCCAAATGGGGTAGCAGACAGCGGCACGGCTGGGGTCACCGCTGGTTGAGATCGACGTCCCATGCAACGAGGATCATGATGGTGGTGGCGATCGGCAGAGTCAGGCCAGTGGCTGGTCAAAAATCCACTGGAAATGGGCAGCATAGCCGCCGTGTGTGGCGACATCACCGGTGGGGGTCGAGGCCATGGCAGAGGTCAGTGCCGGTCTCAAATAGAAGATTTCGGCAAGGGAAAGCTATCAGGATAGTCGGATCGACCTGAGGTGGCTCGCCGGAGCTAGAAAATGACTTGAAAGGCAATGGTGGCTGAGGAAACCGGCTTGAAGAACTCTGTCGCTGGCTGCAACTGTGGCGGCGCTTGTGGTCGTGAAGGGTATGGATAGAAAGTAGGCCGTGAGGTGGTCATGAGGGTGCCAGTCCGATGGCCGGGGCCGAGGCAAAGATTCACCGGCGGCGAGCCAAAGTGGTCACGACGCTAAAGTCAAAACGTCCAAAAGCAAGGGACATCACTGGAAATAAATAGGTGGAGCTAGGGTTAAGCGTATGGCTCAAATCATGCCACGTATCACAATTTGGATGTTTGACAACTCGTGTCCTAGTGGGGCCCACCTATGGGTATATAGAATATATATATATATATATATATATATATATATAAATGCTCCTATGCGCAGCCTTGTGTGGCCACACGAGTTAATGTTAAGAAATAAATTTTTAAAAAAATAAAATAATTCTGTAATAAAACTTTACTCGATCCCGACTTGAGTTAAAATAATTTATTATACAATTATTTTATTTTTTAAAATCTATTTTATAATAAAAATTTATTCTATAATAAATTTATTTTGTAATAAAAAATTGGCTCAAGTCAAGACAGAGTCAAAGTTTTTGTTACGGAATTATTTTATTTTATTTTACATTCATTTTGCAACAAAAACTTGACTCAGTCCCGCACAAGATTGAGTCCAGTTTTTATTACAAAATTATTTTATATTTATTTAAATTTATTTCATAGTATTGACTCCAGTGAGACCGAGTCATGTTTTTATTAAGAAATTATTTTATTTTTTCATTTATTTTGTAATAAAAACTTGACTCGAGTTGAGACTGAGTTAAGTTTTTATTACGAAATTATTTTATTTTTTTAATTTATTTTGTAATTAAAATTTGACTTGGTCCCGCGCAAGATCAAGCCAAGTTTTTATTACAAAATTATTTTATTTTTTTGAAATTTATTTTATAGTATTAAATCGAGTTAGGATCGAGTCAAATTTTTATTATAAAATTATTTTATTTCTTTTTATTTTTATTATGCAATAAAATTTGGCTCGAATTGTGATCAAGTGATTCAAAATTCCTATGCTACATGTAAATAAAATACCCAGAAAATCTCAAACGGATACTAAACACTATAACGGCCTAGATCTAGGCATAAAATCTTGGCTAACTTATAAAAATCATATGTATATCTTTTGTATACACTGATAATTCATGTTTTACTATATCATAACTGAAAATATATACATGTCGGGTTTTACATTGAAGGTTAGAATTGGTTTCTTACAAATCCATAAAACAGGGGAATTTTAATGTGACGAAATTATTGTGGATAGGAAGGTTTGGATTAGTGTTTTGGAGATTTATAACTCTTAATTAGTATAAAAACCATGATTTTTATTACAAGACTTGAACCTAAATATTATGAAATAAATATAGATGAACCAATATGGTTAGTTATCAAGTCGACCGGTCATGGTTCGACTTAAGGTCACCTAGAAAATACCTATTCATAAATAGATGATGGGGTGTGAGAATTTAATGGCCGGGTCGTTACAGGACCGGGGTCAAAGAATTGACTCAGTCTGACACGGTGTAAAACCCGTGACTCGAGTTAGGGTTTTACGTTACCGAACCAGTCGGTTCGACCGTTGGTTCGAGTTGAGTCAGTTTCATGAACCGCGTGCTGAGCCGAGGCCAGCCGTGGGTTATGAGCGATGAGAGTCAGGTGTACCTGAATATATGATGATAACGCCGAGAAGATGGTGAGAAATGAGTTATCAGAATATATGAAAGTATGCAGTATTTTTTTCTTTTTATATGTTTGATCGAAGAAATAGTTTTAGGCCGAATAACGCGTGAGGACGCGTTGGATTATATTCGGGTGGGTTATTAGTTATAGAGCATGCCATTTGGATGTTGTTGTGTTTGTTTTATTTTATGGAATTTTTCCATATTTTTCTAGATTTTTTTTTGAATTTATTACGAATTAGTTATTATTTTGACTCGAGTAGGAATCAAGTCAATACTTATTCACGAAACTGCCATTGAGGGTATTTTTCTCCCTCCCGACCATTCTTCACCCAAACCCCTGCCGCTGCCGCCACCGACGCCGTGTTGCTGCCGATCGACGCCACCCCGCCTTGCCGTGCCGTCGCCGTGCCGCCACGACCAACCCCGGCCAGCGATCGCCTGCCAACGCGCCGCCGCGACTCCGTGAAGCCGCCTTGGCAGTCGCCAGTCCGAGCCTGATTCTGCCGCCGTCTCAGGCTGCGCCGTCGTCGACATTTCCCCCACCATCCCGAGCGCCGTCGAGGCCGGCCGCAGCCCTGATCGGAGCACACCGCCGCCGCCGCCCGTTTTCAACGCCGCCGCCGACAGCCATCGCCGCCTCGGCTACCGTGTTTGACACCACCATTGGACCAAGCTCGTCAAGCTAGTGCCGATAAACCCCCTGATTGCTCTGTCCCGAATCATCGCCGGAAAACCGTCGACACTCGCCGGAAAACTGCCAGAACCGCCGGAAATTGGATTCGTGGGAAATTCGCCGGATCATCCGCCGAACGCACCTGGTCCAATCTGATCGGACTTCGGAGGCCGCTAGGTGCCGAATTCGAGTTTTGAGCCACGAAACGGAAACCCTAGCCGTCGCCAATTTTCGACGACGCGAGGTATAATTTATTTTAATTTAATTATTTAAAAGTATTGATTATTAGAATTGCATGCTAGGATTGGTGAATTGTATGTTATAATAATATATATAAATGTAGATTTGTTTAAGGATAAAATATGAAATTTGTTTGATTGAGTGGTGTTAAAAATGGAGGCTAAGAAATAAATTAGGGTAACTAGGTAATGATCATGATCTAATGCAAATTAGCCTAAGTAGGCTCGCTAGAATTGATATAGGTTGATGTGTGTTGATTGATGCGTGATTGTGTTGAGTGTGTGTGCATGCTATAGGATGTGTGATTCATCATGCGGGCATTAGTTTTTAGCTTGATTGTGTAGGTACGGTGTAGGAGCTTGCCGCCTAGGCGCGTGGACCCGTTTGGAGCTTCTACCAGGTCCGTTTAGGACTCGTTCTCTATTTTACGCTATTCCATTGTGTATTTGATTTATCATGTGCAGGACGAGTTAAGTGGCGTTTTATCGGATCCCACTTAACTCGGGCCATTTAGCCAACAATTTTCTGAATTAATAACCCTCGAGGATGAGATCCCTCGAGTTTGTTTTCGAACTTTAGATCCAGCTCACGTTGCCTTCGGGCCTATTGTATAAATCCCAACCCAGACCTTTGTATATGTATAGTTTTCGCGTTTTCAGTGAGAGATTGAATGAGGGAAATCCGACTACCGTGCTACGCGAGCGGGCACGTGTGTGTCGATAGTGGGCTTTGGAATGGTGTGCGGGCTGTTTCATTCCCGAGGGATCCTGACAACTCCACCTTTGAGTTCCTCAAACCCGGAGAAGTGTGGAGGTTCACGGGTACTGCATTGCAGCGCATGTCTAGACTTGTGGTATCAAAGGGTACTGAAGGCGACTGCCTAAGAGTACTCGGCCTTCGTGCTCAAGGCCAGGAATAATATGGAAGGTGCAAAGGGTGGAAAGGAATGAGATTTGATGCGAGAAGCAATAGAGAAATGGCCGAGGCATGAGAATGTGAAAGATAGGGGGACGCTGTCGACCCGAGGGCGACGGCTCCCGTATGTGCCCTGATGAGAGTTCTTGAGGAAGTATATGGTTTTCATTCAACAGGAGAGTTTGCTCTCCTGTGCCAGATTGATATTAGTTATTTTCTGGGCCGGTAACACTCATTACTGACGGTTTTTCTATATATATGTAGGTGAGAAATGCGAGGGATGAAAGCTGTCGGGACTGCGGAGGAGCAGCACGAAACCACGCACACATGTACCTGCCACGTGGAATCTATAATGACGGTGTGCTATTGCTACGTGAATGATAATTTTGATGTGTTTGTTTAGATAAATTGCTTGATATGAAATGAATGGATAAATGTGAATGAGTAGTGAGTTTGGAGTTCAGGCTTGGTTCAATTGAAACGAAAGAGATAATGATGAATGCTACGGTAGATTATCATGTTTTATCGTATTTTGATAAAATATTTATATACCCTTGTTGTGGATAATTTTTAATTAAAATTTTCTTGCCGTTGCATGGTTTTGTTTTGCTTGCACATCATAGCATGCATGTAGGACTACGTTAGAACCCACGCACCCCATCCATGCATTTCATGTTTGCATCTCCATCTTGAGACACCGAGGGCAGATCCGGGTCGGCTTAACCGAACCCAGTAGATTAGCGAATGGTTCGGTAGCCGGTGACATTTTCGGTTCGGTTCACGTTACTTGTTTCGACCGTGTATACTTGCATGTCACTATAAATATTCGAACAGAGATCAAGCAAACAAAGAGTCCAACAGACCTGTGGTCTAAGCTCCAAGCGCATTGACACATCTACAACAAGCTTTGATTCCATAACCTACATTGAAACTGAGTGCTAAGTAAAATACTAACATCTCTGTATGATGTGTGCTCGTAGTGTGTGATCACATCATCAATACACTTAAATAAATAAGACAGTCCTAAATAAACCTACAACTAAATATTAAGTACGCAAATCGAGACATGATAGAAGAAATTAGTAATAAATAAATACACTCCGTAATAAATAGATAAATAGTCAATACATGAAAATAATAATACTCTAATTATAAAGTAATAATATAATTATGTTATAAGAATACATGGCTAAATACGAGTAAATATCACATATACTTGTGTTAGTAAATATATAAATAAATAAATACATACATACATAATTATTCTATGATTGAATTAATAAATAAACAACTAGTTAATTTTAATTAATGAGGAATAATAATAGTATCATTGTTATCTAATATAGAATATATAATTAAATAAAAATAAATGTTAATATACATTCAACAAACAAATAAATGAATAAATAAATAAATAAATAAATATATACAATTTAGTAAGCATAAATAAGACTGATATTTATAAGTAAATATAATATTAATAATAACAAATAATCATGTAAGCATTCATCATATATGATAAACACATAAATAAAAATAAATAAACAATAATGAACAAATAAATAAGTAAATATAAGCACACATAATATCAAAATAAGCTAAATAATGTGAATAAGTATCTAAACCAATGTATGGGTTCTCAAATTACCAAAAATAATTGAAAAATGGCCGAAAACTGCTGAAAATGAGATGAACCGAACCGAACCGAGTCAACCCAGCCAAGTGATCGAGTTGAGCCGAGTCAACTCAGCCGAGTCAATCAATAGTGTTGGGCCGAGTAGCTGGACACCGACATAGGCTCGGCTGAACATGACTCGAGTAGGCAGGCGTGAAGGTGGGATGGCGGACAGAAATGCTGGTATACTGGATTGACAGGGATGGAGGCGCCTGTCAATAAAAAACGTGTGATGGGATCGATGGCCCATTTGACAAGGAAAATGGTGGTGATGGCGATTGGCGGAATCCGGCCACTAGATGTTGGAATATGGCCGAAAAGTGGGCGAATCGCCACGGGTGCAGCAGCGTTGCCTGCGGCAATCGCAGTCATGGCAGTGATCGTGGTTGGTCTCAAAATGGAGATCTCAATAAGATGAAGTTGTGTAGATGGGCCAATCAATCCAAGGTGGCTCACCGACACCAAAAAATGGCACAAAAAGGTGGCGACGACAACAAAAATCAACTGCAAAAACTTAGTCTCAAACAGTGACTGCAGTAGCACCGGTGGTGGTGAGGGGTATGATTTGATAGCCAATTGCGAGGTGGTCATGATAATGATGGTCTGGTGGCCGGGGGCGGTGGTGAGCCGAAGTGGCAGTGGCGCTATGGGTGTGAAGCTTCAAAAATGTGGGAAAGTCACTAACAATCATAGGGAGAATGCTAGGGTTGATGTGGACGGCTTAGATCTTGCCATGTGGCATGATCTAAAAATCAAACAACTCATAGTCTAGTGGGGCCCACCTATGGGTGTATGTAATATTCATATGGACGGAAGTTCAGATCGTGACCATCCAAAATCAATGCTGACTTAAGTCTTAAAAGTGACTATATAGGTAGAAATCGAGGCAAGAAGGCTAAATGAGCATCGAACCTTAAACTCAATCAGGTGAAAATCTATGACTCAATAAAGCTGGGCCCATAGGATCACAATCTGACCATCTGAAATCCTTATGGTACATGCAAATGAGATACCCTAAAAATCCCAAACGAATACTAAACTTTGCAACAGCTAAGATCTGGGCCTAACACTCTGGCTAACTCATAAAAATCATATGTATACTTCATGTATACAATGATAACTCACACTCTGCTATAACCTAACTCCAGCTATCATCTGCATATTGGGTATACTCAGCCACCATAACATGCTCATACGGCCATCTGCGGCCCATACTCATGATCTGAAAACTAGTCTGGCTCACTCGAGACTGACCTGAACCTAGCATAGCTACAAGCAAGTAAAATCCTAACCCGAACCTTTGTTTTGCAACCTCTCCTCCTTATAAAAATTTTGTCCTTAAAATTACTCACATCAATTGTGATCGGAGGACTCAAATGACGATGGCATCTCGATGACAAACTAGTTGCTCTCCCTCAAAGGCTAGCTGCACATGGCCCAAACGGACCAAACATGAAGCTGGAAGTCTAAACATTAATGAAGATCAGTATCTCCTTACTAATCTAGCTTGATAGACTACACGTGATCGAATCATCTGGCGATACATGTCGTACATGCTAGAATCATGCGACTGGGCTGACCATGCATGCTCGAATCGTCTCACTAGACTGACCATGCATGCTCTAATCATCTCGTTGGACTGACCATACATGCTCGAATTGTCTCTCTGAGCTGACCAAGCATGCTCGAATCATCTCCCTGGAGTGGCTATGCATGCTCGAATCGTCTCGCTAGACTGACCATGCATGTTCAAATCGTCTCGCTAGACTAACGATGCATGCTTGAATCATCTCAAATGCAATGACCTCAGCGGGAAAAATATAGGTTCACCCCAAGGAGCCTAAAGGGTGGTCAACCAAGTACTTTAAAGTACTGCACGGTACTAGTTTGAGCTGCATCAGGATAAACTATCTCGATGAGAGGAATGAGGCCTAACATCTACCCACGTCTCCCCAACCCTCGTCAATGTGATAGGTCAACTACAAGTACCCTCAGGGTACTCTACTCCAGGTTTTACTACTATACTAAGGTGTCATATTAGTCTTGCTAGCATATGGTAGACATGGATACCAAGTAAGACTGTATGCTAATGTTGTATGAGTCACTATTGTCAATCTAGGTCAAGCACTCAGGTGTCTCTGTAAGAAGAACTGGACCGCTCACTAAGTTCCAGCTAACTCTATTCCACAATAGAACAAGGATAGTTGTTATGACTCTATTGCATGCTATGTCTCTCAAAACTATCCATATAACCACTAAACGCTACTGAAGGGACTCTTTGTTATGGAATGGTGGTGAAAGTACTTGTACATGTACAGTGTGTCACAAGGAGTATGTAAACATACTCTACATGGAACTGTGGAGTCTACATCTAATCTGTGGCATGTGAGATGGTCAATGTCTACTCATCTCAACCATCTGGAAAATCGATAGTAGGACTGTTATATCTGGAAGGATGAGTGAGAAAATACTCGGGTGAAGGCTTGGCTCTATCTGGTGTCTATGGTCACATGTAAAGAGAATGGATCTCTCGTGGAAAACTGGTTACACTACTCTAGAACCTTAACTAGGTGTTCCATCCTCTCATGGTTTGACATCGGGTGCGTTGGGAGAGTACACTAAGTTGAGGAAATCCTACTAGGTACGTACATTACTCTATCTATGCTAACATGAGGATCTCTGTCTAAGTCAAAGTGGTGTAATGTAACTTTTTATAGGATACTAGGTGGCTCAAAAATATGGGTAGGTCCATGGACATGTTTCTAAGATCATCATAATTGGACTCTGCCATAGGTGGCCAGCCTATGGAACATCCAATCAATAACGAGTCTAAGAGACGACTCCAAATGGTTCTAGTTCAATCAACTAATAGTAGAATGTGTTTCTCGATAAAGTACTAGTCACCCACTTCTAAACGGATGGGGTCCAAACAATTCAAAGAACCAATATCTCTCATGAGTCTATAAGGACAGATAGTGAGGTTTGACATGTGCCTCGTCTACTCCTCAGTGGCCCATGACCTATAATCCCGTGCTGATTTATAGTATTAATCTTGACTCGTATGACTAATACCGTTGTTGTAGACTCTCAAGAAAAGTAATAAGTTAAGATGAGCATTCACTGGTGTCCCTCTATCTGATCAACATGTCTGATCTGACTGAAATCCTTGTCAGGGTTGCTCCCATGATACGAAGAAGTTTTCTCCTTCAGATTGGTCTATCATTGGCTACCTAGACTAAAAGTCCTAAATAGTACCATGAAGGTACCTCCCGTACTTGGGAAAAAGGTTCAACCTTTATCACAAGGTAAGAACCCAATCATGCTAGAGAAGGACAAAGAAAATATTGTCTCCCTAAGGGATGCTCCCTCACTAAACCCACCATCTAAGCCAAAGGCTATAATATGAGTTGAACTCCTCTCGTTGGCTAGAGTCACACTGCATGTCTAACCATCTAGTAATCATCTAATCTGTATTTTCTAGCTATAGCCCATCCGTATACTGCCATGTTGAGTAAACAACTTGACCACTATGGTCATCCCATTTGGAGGTCATAGTGCCTTGTTCTCAAACTCTGTCTATATACATCCCTACAAGGCTGTCACTAATACTATCTAATGGCATTATCTTGCAATACAAATCTAACCAAAGGGTGTCAGGTCAAGGTGATGATATGCAAGATGGTTGGTGAAGTCAATCATGTGCCATGTCATCTAAATAATTCCAGTGCACCTAACTTTCCTCTGCTCGGATTATGTACTATAGCTATATATTGTCCTCAATCTCTAACCCAATTCGGCTCCAAATACTGTGAGATGCAGTCTCTATGCAAGGCTAAGAACATCCTCAAGTAATTGTCCTCCTATAGGGTGAGGTAAGTACTTAGCCTTTTTTTCACAATAACTACTCACTTGGACGGAGTAGTGCATCATGAACGGTGGTTGTGCATCACAGATGGTGGTAGAGCATTACATTCGGTGGTTGGCCAACACAGACGGCGATAGTAAGTATTCAGTAGGTGGTAGTGCATCACAGTCAATGGTTAAGCAGCTCGGATGGTGGTTGTGCGTCACAGGCGGCGGTTATGCTACTCTGACTGTGGTTGTGAAACTCAAACGGTAGTTGTGCAACTCATGTGCAAAAGTCTGATCCTCATCATGTACTTCATGAACCCACTACTATCTCTGGCATGTTTATCTTCATGTGTTTGTCTCTCCAGAGGTAGCTGCTAACAACTACGCTCGGGTTGTCATGCCATGCATGTTTGATCCAGAGGGGTTTGGATCATAGTGGTGACACATATGATGGTAAAATAATGTTGAGCCCATACCGATTTCCTAAATAGCAATCATTGATCGAGCCTGGAGAGATCAAGTGAAAATCTGTGGTCAAAGGTAGTCTTGCTTATCCTTGGTGCCTTCATGTCTATCTTGTGAAGAGTAATCAACAACACTAGCGGTGAAGTGTCCATGAGATTGTAGATCCACCTCGCTACTCATCCACTTTTAACTCCTGGAAGTGGTCCATCCAATTCATATGCCCCAAACCCTCATCCGTGCTTCCGAGTATTCCAAGTGCTTAGGTGGATTTGGTGACATAGTCACATCCTCCATCCACTAGGATCTGTCTAAAGGTGTAAGTTCTCCACGGTAGACCTCGGACTATGCCTAATGGATCTGTTTAAGGCACTCGATGGTCCATTCTCATGTGCCACATAACTATTTGAGTATCTCCATACTCCAAGCTCCCTACTGGCTCCATCTGTTATGACACCCTCCCACAATGTACATCATGTCCCAAGGAAGGAGTGATGTGGTGACGTGAGAAAGACAGGCAAGTGCTACAGTGTGGTCGCAAAAATTCTTGGTACTCCCGATCACCATCCAACTCAACCTCAACCAACTGAGCATGTGAACACTCTTACGTTGTCAAAATCTCTAGCACGATAAAAGGAAAGGCATGTCCCTGAGCTTATCATGACATTCCAATGAGATCCATGATGGTATCTACTAAAATCATGATCTCATATCTATCTCATAACTTTTCAAACCATTAATACTAAAACATGCACTACTTAGGTCTGATTGAGCACACAATCTAAAATCCTAAGAAAAGACCAAAGGAAATACATGTCGCTTGGCTAAGGACAATTCCACACACTTGGCTCAAAACAATAGTCTTCCATATCAATTGACCAAGACATGGCTCTGATACCAATTAGTAACACCCCAATTTCGGTTCACTTAAGAACAGATTGAAAAATGTTATGATCGAGTCAAGTCATGTCTAAAGTCGTTAATCGGTAAGACTCGATCGATAAACACCTGCTTGGCATCATGAAAATGAAAGACATTATTAAATATGGGTCACAACACATCAAATACAAATAAAAGTAAGAAAGAAAATAACTGTGATAAACACGTGTATGTAATGTTTATCTTTCGTCCCACCAAAGCCGACTCAGGATCGCAAGACCTACATATATAACATGAAAATGTGAATAACAAGTGTTACTAGTCTGAAAAATAACTAGTACAAACTGGAAAATAGGTATTCTATTACCCACGAAAACTTAGGAAACTTCAGAATTTCCTCACATTGGGTAGTAACTAAACATACTTAAACAAGTGCCAATGCGCATGCATGACTAATATTCATATTCATATACAGAACACTTGCGCCCTCACATCCTCAATATTACAGTCATCTAGGTACTTGAGTGCCAAAAAGAACGGTTAAGTTAGTGCTACCAAATTAAAAAATGTGCTACGTTACGCAATACCCTCATACTCTACACCACCTCAGGGTTTAAAGGAATACTAATGTGGTGCATACATCTGTACACACTTTTAGTCGTAAAAGCCCTTATATTTATGCATATAGGCTTCGGTGAGGATTTAATACTTAGTTTCTGAATCTTATCTTTCAAAAACAATCAAATGGTCTAAACCTTTAAATTTTATTAAACATGTGTAGAAAACATAGCCAAATGGCCTGAAATTAGAGGAATCCGATAAAACACCGTTGATGTCATCATATGTTTAAAACACGGTTAAACTCGACATATAGGGAGTCAAGAAAAGATCAAGCAAAGGGAGAGTCCTACGGACATGTGGTCCAAACTCCAAGCACATTAACACATCTACGGCGAGCTCAGACTCCATAACTTATATTGAAACCTAGTGCTCAATAAAATACTAACATTTTTATATAATGCATGCTCGTGGTGTGTGCTCACATCATCAATACATCGTAATAAATAAGACAGTGCTAAATAAACATACAAATAAACATCTAGTACATAAATCGAGACATAATAAAAGAAATAACTTATAAATAAATAAATACACTCATAAATAAATAGATACATAATAAATACATGAAAATAATAATACTCTAATCATAAAATACATACACAACTAAGCATGAGTAAATATCGAATATACTCGTGTTAGTAAATATATAAATAAATAAATAAATACATAATTATTCTATGATTGAATAAATTAATAAATAAATAGTTAATTTAAATTATTCATGAATAATAATAATATCATAGTTATCTAATATGGAATATGTAATTAAACACAAATAAACAATAACATATGTGCAATGAACTTATAAATATATATATATATATATATATATATATAATTTAGTAAACATAAATAAGACTAATATTAATAAATAAATAAATAAAACATTAATAATAACAAATAATCATGTAAACATTTATCATATACAATAAACATATAAATAAAAATTAATAAATAATAATAAATAAATAAATAAAAACACTCATAATATCAAAATATGCTAAACAATGTGAATCTGCATCTAAACCAGTCCGGAGGTTCTCGAATTACCAAAAATGGTTAAAAAATGGCTAAAACGCCGGAAAATGAGCTAAACCAAACCATACCGAGTCAACCAGGGCGAGTTGAGCTGAGTTGAGTCAGCCGAGTTAAGCAACACTGTCGGGTCCGACAGCTGGACATAGACACGGGCTCGTGCATGACCACAGACACGAACAGATGAACAGGAGTCAGGTACATGGACGCGCATGCGGGTATACAAGTTTGATAAGGCAGGCGGAATCCGTCCCGGGAAAACACCTATGGCGGCACTATCGGGGTCGCCACTGGTGGAGATCGATAGCCTATGTAATGAGGAACATGAAGGTGGTGGCAATCAGCAGAGTCCAGCCACTTACTGAGTGAAAAACATCATGAAAGAGGGCAGAATTGCCACGGGTGCGGTAGTGTCGCCAACGGCGATCGTAACCACGGCGGTGGTCATGGGCGGTCTCAAAATAAAGATCTTGGCAAGATGAAGCTATGGGTGGCCAGATCGAGCGAAGGTGGCTCGTTGGCACTGAAAAATGGCCTGAAAGGGCAGCGGCAACGGTAAAAATTGATTGCAAAAACATCGTTGTATGACTCAAGAGCCGATTGCGAGCCGGTCATGGTGGTGCCGGCCTAGCAGCTAGGGCCGAGCCAGAAACTCTCCACCGGCGAGCCGAAGTGGCCGCAACACTGTGGGTGTAAAGCTTCGAAAATGTGAGAAAGTCACTCAAAATTAAAGGGAAAATGCTAAGGCAAATGTGGACGGCTCTAATCTTGCCACATGGCTCGATCAGAACATCTAACAACTCGTGGCTGAGTGGAGCCCACCTTTGTGTTTATGGAATATACGTATGGACAGAAAGCTCGAATCACGACCGTTCAAAATTAAATTTGACTCGAGTCCTAAAAGTGACTTTATAAGCGAGGATTGAGGTAAGAAGGCTAAATGGGCCTTGAACCCTGAACATAATTGGGTGAAAATATATGACTCAATAAAACTAGGCCTACAGAAGCACAATTTGGTGATCCGCAATCCCTATGATGCATGCAAATGAGATATTCTAAAATCTTAAAAATCCCAAACAGATACTAAAGGCTGCAAAACTACTTCAGTGCAAGGGCACTAGGAGGGTGCCTTTGCACTGGCCTCTACCAAGCCAGACCATAGCCAACCAACTGGTCAAGCATGCAAGTAGACTTGCTTGAACTAGACCACACGCAAAGCTGAGTCATACGACTAGGTGCAAGGGTATTGGCCTAGCGCCTTTGTGTCCAGGGGAGAAAGGAGCGAAAGATTTAAATTTGTGAGCAAGGGTGTTGTGCTAATTCCAGGCACTAATTTTGAAACCGAAAACTTAGAAGGTGCTAGGAGGGCGCCCTTGCGCTAAGCGTCGGGGGCATGCACACTAAGGCGATCGGGGTGACTTTAGGAACTGTGTTGTGGATCGCGTAGAGCTTAAGATCAATCAAATATGACACCGCGAAGGCTAGGGCCGGGCAAACACATACCATACCATACACAAACCATGGTAAGAGTGGTTGGACCCAACTAACATGAACCGGGTAAAAATCTAACATATAGCTAGGATCACAAATTTTATCTTTTTTCATATATTATTAAAACCCATTTTAATTTTTTTGAAAACCACAAGTATAAAAAAATTCAAAATTAATTTTTACTACAATTATTTTGATAATTAAAATAAAAGGTCAATGAATTAAATTGATTTGAAAATCTCTACGTACTCTTATAATTTAATTTCACATTTACTTATGAGGATTTTGCAAAGTGGAATCAACTAAATTGTTCTTAATATGTGGCTAATAACAACAACAACGATAATAATAATAATGATGATGACGATGATGATCATGATAACAATAATATAAATCATAAATTAAATATTAATGGATCCATAAAACTATTATGGGCCAAAATCAATCACAATGCCCCCCGAAACGCGATCAGAAATAAAAGTTAAGCTTTATAGAAAAAAATAAAATAATATTAATGGCTACTTTTAGTCAAAGACCAGCATGATTGGCTGGTATTTAAAATTTATTGACAATATGTATTATTATAACATACAAATTAAGTTATTATAAAATATGTTTAGTTATTAAATAACTATTTAATTTAAATAAATAATATCTATATTTAAAATGCAATGTTTATATAGGTATATTAAAATAATTGACAAAATAAATTTAATTTCACGTTAAAAGAAAAACTCATAATTATGTACTAATCAAGTAAAATATTTTAACGAGTAATATTCTAATATTTAAATATATTTTATCCTTTTATTTTAATTTAGAATTATATTTTAAATTTTCCAAGCGGTAATGAATAATAAATTAATACATAGAAATCTGCTATTGAGTAGATATTTATGGGCCCATGAAATAAAAAACAAAATTAAGTTAATCATTAATAATAAGTAAAAAAATTAATTTGAGTGATAAGACATATTAAGTAGAACTTATTAATTTTTTTTAGAGTTCCTAATGTGCGTGGAGCTATACTCCCAACTTTTTTAATAATAAAATAATATAAAAAAATGTCCTCTAGAATTGTCCTCTATTGCTTGAGTGGCCTCATGCTGTAAAAAAATGTTCTAATGTAAACAACAAAAAAGTCCTTCAAGGTGCACTATCAAACACATAATAGGGCAAAGTAGTGGTTGAGACTCCAGATGAGCTTCTAGGTGCTAATGAGTTCAGATATATGATGATATAGCAAAACCAGAAACTAATTCCTTAATAATTTGGAAGTGGTGTTGAGTAATATTTAAATCTTGATCTTTTCGTTCCTTTTTTTCAAAGTCGAGTTCTTAGATGGTTGGCTCTACAGAAGTGATCTTCCTCATGTTGGATACCGTGTAACATTTGATTCACAGCAGTTGCAATCTCATCAACAGACTTCAGTTTACACTCTTCTTCCACCTGCAATATTTATTCAAGCATATTTATATTGATCTATCAATCAGTACCAAACAATAGTGGAAATTACTACCAGGTCATATATGTAAGAATAAAGAGTAACAAGGACAAACCAAGCGGAAAAACTAAAATTGTCAATAAATAAAAATATACATTACCGGACCTTGGCACTGAAAGTATAAAGGACCACTTCATCAAGAGTTGTGAGATTGAGATGAAGGATGGTAAGGTGGAGATTAGTAAAGCCAACTACCATTTTCAAGAGCTGCTTCGGCCGCTTCTTGGAGAGAACCTTGAAACTGGCATGCCTCTCCACCATGTTCACTTCAATATTGGCAATGGCCAACCGATTCTCGGCCATAGTATCCTCGCCGGACGCATTTGTAGAAAAAGTTGAGTATTGTGGAAAGGTGAAAAAATCAGCAAATGGGCAAGAATCGGCGCCAGTGGAATCTTTATCGTAGGAATGTTTTTCTTTCCTTTTGTTCGCTTCAAGTGATTGGAGGTGTTGCTCCAGCTCCTTCACAAAAGTTGATTGCTCCACCTACAATGGATGCTTGGTCTCCCTAAAACCGGTACATAAATCAATAAACTCAATAAAGGGAAGTGGTATACATTGTAATAAAGAACGAGAAATCTTTGGTTACAAGCTAAAACTAGCAAGAGAAGATAGCAGCTATAGATTTAAACTATACTTCTGCACACAGTAAATCTAGAAAACAAAGGTAAAATAATGTTAGATGATATTTTTTTTGCAAGGCAAAATTAAATGACTTTTATGAAGCAAGGATCGTAAATTAATTTGGCTTAATAAAGCAGAAAAGTGGATATGACTCGCAAAGCGAAATTTCAACAAGATGAGGACATAAAAGATAAAATAGGAGAAACCAAAATACTACTACTACTACTTCTTACACTTGATATCCAAAAAGTATAGGGGACATGGATCCTAAACTATAACTTATGCAATTGCAAATGAATTACAAATGAATATGCTTTTGGTTGGATTCGCTTCCTGAATCTAATATCTTTTCCTTGTGCTGGTTTGGGACGGTGAGGAGGGAGCATTGGCGGAGTTTCCAAAATGGGAAAAGCCAAACAAAAAGTTGAAATTAATGTGGAAAGGCTAAGGGTGAGAATAGGAAGCATATTTGTGCATTAGACAAGCTATGGGAATCTGAGAGTGAGAGTACCCTTTGCACATATGAAGGTGGCATCAAGGATCGGATCAAAGCGAGATACTCGTTCATCTGTTTTCTTCTGTTACGCTCCACGGCAATGTGAGTCATCCTCTGGTTCTTTATATCCTCTTCGTTCCTAGATCTCTTGGTCCTTCTCCTCTTTCTCCGGTACGGTTCCACTGCTGGAGAAGAGGGAAAGGTCTCCCGAAAGAGGCCGTCTCCAGCTGTTAGAGAGTGCAACTCTAGAGGTGACAAATTAGCGTCCCAGTCTTTGACAGTTTGTGCCAAGGAAATGGGCAAAGAGTCCCAGATCCCATAATACTGGTGACCATGAAATCCACCACCTGACTCCATGATCTTTTGGAAAGGATCGCCCAGCTCAAGATCATCCTCTTTCAAAAGCACCTTTTGATTACTTGCAGATTCTTCTGATACGTTATAGTCATGGCTCCAAATGTTGGCCATGGAGAGGAGCTTGACAAAACAGGTCCGCAGAATATACTACGCCTTCCAACTCCATCTCTTAATCTCACTTATCTAATCCCCTTCTCTAATCGTTGCCTAATTTACAGGCTTTCTATCATTTAAGTAGGACTAGCAAATAGGAATAAAGTATGTTTACTTACCATCCTAAGCATCCCAAAAGAAGAAGGACGAAATTAAGGAAGAGAAAAGAGAAGATTTAGCTCGAGGAAAAGAAAGTAGACCAGCTTTGATGCAATTTCACTCCGATGATGGGGAACAAGAAAAGTGAGCTGTCTTTATAAAGGCGTTAGAACGACTTGGTGAAGAAAGAGAGAGACAGGGAGGGAATGATTTAGTGACGTTATATATGCGCTTGTTGTAGTTGCATGATTAGGTAGTAAATATAATTGATTAATAAACTGCGGTCTCGGGAGGGAGCTCGGTTCCGGGAATAAAATGCATGCCCGTTGTTGAGGGAAAGGAAATAGTGCAGACTATTGATTTAAAAATATGGTTGTGATTTGCATGGGATTCGCCCACTTCTTGTGCATCAAAATTTTGTCCTTTATAATCACATTAAGAATGGTTTAGGATTCATGTTACTAATGGCCTATAAGGTATCAGGTAAAAGAAAAAAAAGAAATTGTGATCTGCACCAAGAGAAAAATGTAGGGTGACATCAATTTAGGGCTAAATCTAAACAAAATTTTGAGATATAATTGTATGGTTAAATTTCTTCAAGTGATACTAATCAGCATATTGTCAACATATGTATTAACTATATGTTAACTTATTAGTGATGAATGGTGAAGGAGATTAGTAAAGGAAGCAAGAGCTCGGCAAGCACTTGTATTCGACAGCGCAGCTTCCCTCTCAGGTGTTGGACATATTCGGCGGAGAGTGCATGTGAACTCACACATAGCATACAGCTATAAAAATTACGACCTTTACCCAAGGTCTAGTATGTCCTCTCTCTGGGCTCCACTATATATATAAAAATCTGATGTGTCAATCTCATACTATATCGTAGATACTCTGAACCACATTCTATGTCTTTTGTTCTTTTTCGCCTTGATTATTAATTACAATTGTCTTTCTCAACGTACATATAAGAGGTTAACGACATATTGGAATCTTACTACCTTTTGAACTATTTGTCAATGGACCGCTTCAATAAGAGATCACTTTTCATTTACCTATACTTTAACAAGTTCACAGCTAAGATAGTTTCCCAAGTATGCAAGCTCAAGGGCACTTGTTCTTTGTACAGGTGCTTATTTCCAAAAGGCAAGGCCCAGTGACATTAGCTGATTCTTGAGCATATCGCTAATGTCATTGTTTGAGAGATACTTGCTAAAGAAAACTGCAAGTGGCATTCCGTTGTCCCCTCTCTTAAAAAATATGCAGTACTTCATGTCTCCTTGAAAACAGCGGTGAAGGTTTTCTGGGTTTGAACTAATAGGTGGTTTTGTAGCTTTTAATCAGCGAATTAGCATATTCCTTGATTATTTTTTGCGCACAACAGCTTATGTTGTAGACGTTTGGAGCTAAAAAGTGACCAAATGACGTTACAAGCACGGTGTCGCGACCGGCGAGGGACAGCGCATGTTTACTCTCTTTATGGGTTGTTTAGGTTTTATGGAGAAGATACAAGCCATTGTGATCTCAGGACAATTATTAATTATGAGGTTTTGACGCTAATCTAGACAGTAGAAAGATAAGTGGATCTGCCGTATTACTTCGTGCATGGCCCCTCCAAATATGAAACTTTGAATTCATGTCTTGGATGACTGTTTTTGGTTATCAAGTTCATTGTATGAGTCATATATAGTTGTTGGCCTCGGTGTACTTCATGATCTGTCGACCTCAATGCTTTTGTCACTGGTTCATCCTTGGGAGAGTCACAGAACTGAGAGTGGTAAGAGCTCGATCAAGCTCGAATTTGCTCAATGTCCAGCTCAATTTTATTCCGGTTAAAACTCGATTCAATTCAAGCAAGCATGATTATAAGTACACTTTTATTTAGCTTGACTCGATTCGATAATTTATATTACAAACAGTAATTTATATAATTTGTATATAGCCATCTATATAAAATATAAAAATTAATAAATATAATTATATTTAATTATAATTTTGCATAATAATAGATAGTAAGTTTGTTTGCAAACAAACTATTTCACATAGAATTGAAATCAAATTAAACGATTGAAAATTTCACAACTAATTTTATTTCAAATTATCCAGAATATATTATATATATAATAATAATAATAATAATAATAATAATAATCGAGCTAACTTCTATTTAGGGATGTAAACAAGTTAAAATAATCAAGCAAACATTTTATGTTCGGCTCAATTCGGCTTGAATTAGTACTAGTTAATTTTATATTCAAAAAAATATTCGGTTTGAAATGGATTGCTCGTTAAACAACGAAAGAGCTTAAGCTAAGGAGTGTTCGGTTCGATTTGGCTCGAAACTTAAATTGGATGTATTCAAATTCGAAAAAATACTCGGCTCATCAATATTATTGAGATAATATTGAATTTATATAGTGTTGGAAAGAAAATTTTGATCCTATATAAGTCGAGCACGAGCTAAGCACAAATATTCGCTTGGGTCGAGCTCGGCTCAAAAACATAGCGAACTGAACACGAGCCATGCCTAAACACCGTGAATTTTGGACGAGCTCGGTTTGACGTATAATACATCAAAGCTCGTCAAATACTCAAATAAGCTCAAACATACTTGTCAAAAATTATTTCGAATTCAAAAACATCTCTGTCGGTTTGGCTTGTTTACACCCTTCTATTCAACTCAAACTCGAGTTAACTCTAACCCTTCGGAACTTAACTTATTTGAACTTGAAATGAACAAGTCAAGTTTGAGGACTTTAAACTCAACTTGACTCTGCTCTTTTACCACACTACACAAAACTATGAACGAACCCGGGTAGGTTTGATTGTGGTTTTGCAATTTGTAATATAGGATATCCCTCGTTCTGCTATTTGATTTACAACCCGATAACTAGATACGGGACTGTCCGACCTCTCTTATTTGGCAGTATTGGGTACAGGACCAAATCTGGTCCGTTCCAGGAAGTTGATCGCCAAGCAGGCCTACCAGATTTTTTATCCCAATTTTCCTAGATGAAGAGGCAGATATTTATTGTTTAACCATTTAGCCACCTGCTAACCTGGTACACTAAGACCATTTTTAAAACTAATAACTATTTACTGTGCGGTCGCTATTTTCTAATATTCTTTGTATTTAAGAAATTCCAACAAATATATAATGATTAGCTTTGGCAAAATGATAGTTGGTCTTCACTGCTGCCAAAGTCTTTACCTTTTAAGTCTTGATCACTGCAATAAATTGTCAGCGGCTCTTGAGTATTTGTGATAACTTCCAAATATTCATAGAATCTTCTTCACCAAAGAGTTTTTCGTGATGAACTTGCTATATGTAGAGGTGCTCATCAGCCCCGTTGAGCCAAGTTTTGCTCAGCTTAAACTCGGCTCGTTTGATTTCAAGTACGAGTCAACTGAGTAAGTACTCGAGTTTAATCTTACTTGATTTATATTTATTGATGTTGTTTTTTTGTATAATTCATACTAAATTTTAATTTATAATTAAAATATCTTAAATTTGACATAAATATGTATAAAAGATAATTTAATCATGCATAAATTTAATTAAGTTTAATATCATATAATGATAGTTTGTAATTTAGTTATATTTGCATAAAGAAATTTAAGATAAATATGGTAAAAACGTTACTCCTTATATAAAGTATCGAGCATTGAGTCAACCAAATTGTGTAGGTACAAGCCCAAGGCCGACTCTTTTAATGTTAAATTAAGCTTCAAGTTCAATTTTTTTAGTCGAGTATCAAGTTAAATCAAGTTATGAGCTTTGAACAACCCTAGCTATATGTTTTTGTTTTCTATGAAATGGCCCCTTCATTTGGTAGGAGTATGAATCTTGACATTATTATATTTGCATCAAGGTCACCAACTACATTGGCATATCCGTACATCAAATTAGACATAAGTTTTCTCCTTGATAAAGAGATAATAATTTCAGTTCCTTTTAAATTTCTAAATATCCTTTTTATAACTAGTTGATGTACCATACCAAAAATTAACTAAAATCAGCTTAATAATCTAATATAAATTTTACTTGTTCAGTCTCAAACTTGTGTATTTTGAAGTTTGATAATAAAACATTGATCAAGTGGATTGCACGATAAATTGTTATTTGGACAATTGTAATTTGTTTAATTCGAAAATGGTGTGACATTTTGGACTAATTATGGACTTAGACACATTACTATTTGTACATAGACATGATCTTAGGTCAAAATGTTCTAGACTTGGTTTCGGACAAAGGTGGAAATTGTGATGACTTATTGAAGACCGAATAGTCAATTGGAGTATAATGCTTTGAAAGTGTGAATTCAAACTTGAGAGAGAAATTTGTGTAAAACTTTAGAGGAATTGACTCCTCATTAATGACCCAAATGGTTGGAGCCTTTAACAAGTTTTGAAATTATTTGGCCATAAATAAGAGGATTGGTTTATAAAAAAGGTTAGAGTGTCAACGATTTAATTAAGAAGAAAAGGAAAAAAGACTTGATATTTGGGATCTCGGAATGGGTATTTGTAAAACTCTCGCTTTCTTATTGAAAGTTTTAGTTTTAGTTCAGTTGCAATCCGAATCGAGTTTAATGTTCGACCCTTTTTACTACCCACTTATATATGGTACGTAAGTACAAGTCATGACCTTAGTCTCCCCTAGTCCTCGATGCCGCTCAGCTAGATACTACACTATCTCGATTCTTTTTTTTTTTATTTAAGTCAAGCCTACTTAAGTTTAGGACAATGTCTCTTGTGAATTTAGATCACTTGTCCTATGTTTCAAACCCATAAAGGTCAATCCTATCCCTTCCTCCCCCCACCCCTACCTTGGGCTCCTTGGTGCAATTTTTGAGGTCACCCAACCTAAGAGACATGTTACTCACAATTGAAATGGTAGTTGGAAATGAAGAAACAAAGTATACGGGCTCAATTGAAATGGTAGTTTTTTATATTATATATATATATACTAATAAGTTTAATCGTAACTAATTATATTTATTTATATACAATATAGTAACAAAGTAACGAGATAGCTTAGATGAGAGGTATTGAAGATCTGAAGGTTGTGGGTTCAATCTATATTTTTTTTAAGTGAGTTACTTTCCACTTTATAATCAAGTTGGTTTCGAGCTCACAAACGAGCTAGGTTCAATCTCGTCGAAATTAAACAATTTAAGTATATTTAAATTTGAGTCAAGCTCGAACAACATAAAAAATATTCGAGTTGAGCTTGAACATGCATGTTCAAAACTCATTTGATCTCGAACCAAGTTTGAATGAACTTTGAACTATTCGAGCCGAATTCGAATACAAATTGAGCTCAGCTCACTTATTCATTTAGCAACCTTACTAATCTTAATCCAAATTGAACGGAGATCTTGAGGAATGTAAAGATTGTAGGCGAGTGAAAACAATACCTTGGTTTGCTTATAGGACGTTCTAAGGGAGAAAAATCTACTCTTCAAGTAATGTAGCAAAGCGTTTGATTTTCCTTTTGTTCTGTTTTTTTGGTGTGTAAGTTTCCCGGGCAACAAAAAAGATCGTCTGCTTGAGAATTTCTTATTAATTAAAGAAATCTACTTTCTTTACCATGAAACTAGCTTCTCATTTCTAGTCCCACTTGTCAATTCTTTCTTGGTCAAACGGCTCCTGGCAGAAAAACAAAGAGCAGTTATCAAGAAGAAGAACGCTAGTAAAATTCGTCATATCCAACCTATCAAGAATAAATAGCAATGACCAATTATCTTGTAGCTAGGATTTTCTTGTGCCTTTAGTTTGAGGAAAACGAGATTTTCTACCCCAGAACATTTGCCATATGTAGTGTTCCAAATAACAACTATGTATCAACACACTGTACATTTCTTTTGAGTCCATAACCAACAGTATGTTTCTAGTCGTTACAATTCAAACAGGGTCACGCTTCCTTCTAAATTTCAAGCCAAAAAACATAATAAAAAATAATAATTAAATACATATATAACAAAGGCGCTTGGCAAAAAAGCAAAACCCTACCCTTATCTTTTCTTTACTAAGTTACACATGCTAGAGTACAACATGTTTTACTAGCGGACCTAGAAGTCATCCAACCGAAATGGCTCCCAAAGTAATTGTTCGAGTCAAATAATCCTAAACAATGTCAAGGGTTGCATGCTGCACAACAACCTACACAGGCAGGGTTCAAGTGAAATCAGGGAATGGGACAAGTTTACTTCAAGACGAGATCGGTTCATAGGGATAAGACAGCCAAGGGTGCCTGAGAGCTTCAGATGCAGAGGGACGTTTGGTTGGATTTACTTCGAGAAGATGAGTGACAAATCAATGAAAACCTGATCGCCCATTGGTAATTGGTGCCGTAATGATGCTTTTTGGGGATTAGGTATTCCAGTCTGTTTGAATCCTGAAAAGGAAAATTTAAGCAACTTCAGCATTATTTTTTTAAATTGAACAGTTACAATGTATCAAAAAGATAGCTCATAGAGAGATCACAGTCCTAAGAAAAAGAACAAAATGTCAGTCCAGAAGAACCAGCTAAAGATAAAGAAAATGGCAGTTAAATTGAAAATTTTTCCTACTCACCGGATGCCGCTCATAAAGCATATGAATTTTTTAGAAGTTCTTGTATGTGTCATGACCCTTTGCAAGCATATCTTGATTGATTGGTACTATTATTCCAATCACGTGGGCAAGTGAGGCTGCGGGTGAATCAGTTTGAAAGAGAACCTGCTCCAATGTTACACCATTTCAGCAATTATGCTTAGCCTAAATTTTGAATGTTAGACTAATGAAACAAAATATTTTAAGGGATTGCACAACACCTAAATGTTTCACAAGAATAGCCTTCCAAAGGTCCAACAATTGAAAACAGAAATAAATCGTAATAAGAGACACTGAAATGTGGATATCAAAATATAACAATTTTTACAAGGTAAAACAAAACACAGTACTAGAAGCTAGAGCAGGTTCAGCCAACAGGTTCAAATAGTTCCATTTGCTTTTACTATCACCCATCAGAGATGACTTGTGCCGGTTAATCTGCTAAGCATCACATCCTTATATTTCGTTCTAACATTTCATTATTTTCAAGAACCTCCCAAAATGTTATCTGCCTTCCATAGGTAACCTAAAATTCCTGTTTTGTAAGGTTGCAGTTTTGGGTTTTGACATTCAGGAATCTAGTCATTCTGGCTGAAATGATATTTAAAGATAAATAAATTGCAAAACATAACATATATTTTCCCTGTTGTTTGCATGAAGCTACTACCAGATTTTATTTCACGTCAAGAAACTATCAATTTGTATCAATTGAACATTAAAAAAACAAGAATTAACTAATAATTGGTCACAGCCATAACAGCTTACATTTTTCATTTCTTACAGGGACAGGCAGCTAGCAAATGCCAAACATAAAAAATAAAAGAAGAAATTAACCTCACTATAATATAAAGTACTTTGAATAGACTTACTACGAAAAATCTGTAAGGCAACTTACATTTCCAGTACTGAGTTCCGCCAAGATGCAGCCAAGGGGCCATATGTCTATCCTTTTATCATATGGAAGGCCCAAAATTACTTCAGGTGCACGGTAAAAGCAAGCTTGTACGTATGAAGAAAGGTGATATGTTTCAAAGCAAATACTTCCTAAGTTTATTACTTTCACTTAACATCTACTCTAGCTTTTCGCCAAAATACTTTCAGGATTCAAATCACAAGGAATAAGTCCAAGTCAATGCAAAAATTGAAGCGCTTCAAAACACTGGATGGTAATTGACTGCAAATAACAAGTTATTGTCAGTGACAAAAAATTGTTCTATGAAGAAAAGAGCTTCCGTCTCAAACCTTCTCATACATAAGATCAGATTCTAAAACCAAGTTCTCAAAGCCAATGCCCTATTAGTAGATCAAACCATGCTACCAATTTCTATAATCCAATTAACAACCACTAGAGGTCAATTTTCTCTAATAAAGGATCAAAACCTAAAACGAGGTTCGCAGGGCCAATTTCCCATTAGTGGTCAAACCATGCTGCCAATTTCCATGTATCCAATTAAAAAATACAAGGTACATTGAGTAATGAAGACTTGAGCACTTTTGTGTCAAATTTCCACAGATATAAATCACATTATAAGACACAATTCTCAAACCCAATTTCCTACAAGTATCTCGAACCATGTTGCCCATTTCCATAAGTCCAACAAACATAAACTAGGTCCATTGAGAATTGACGAGACTTGAGCTTTTCGTCTCAAGTTTTCCCATACAAAGAATCAGAGTCTAAAACATGGTCCTCAAAGGCCAATTTCCTGCTAGTAGAAAAACCCATATTGTCAATATTCATGTATGCAAGAGACAATGAATCAAGGAAACACTCTAAAAGAGTAACTAAATAAAACACTAGTTCCAAAAGCACAATTGCTTGTAAAAAACTATCCTCAATCAAACTACAAAATCTCAAAACAAACCTCAAAACATCAAAATATGAAAAAAGAAGCACACACCCAAACAGAAAGCCTGATCTGAGAGGCCCGCCGGCTGCAAAAGAAGCGGCGGCAGCGGAAACCGCCGCCTTCGCCACAAACGAGCCTTAAGAGTGCAGAGGCCTACCAGAAACACTCGAACTCTTCTGAAGTATATACAACAAGATCGCCATACCCGCCATTAATGCTTCAAAAAGCTCCCCAAAAAACGTAAAAAGACTCCAACATTTAAAATGCCTAGCTCAGTTCCAGCTCGGCGGCGCTAGATTTGGAAAGAAGATCATCGATTGGAAGCGAAAAAGGGGTAGGATTTCGATCGAAGAAGGGAAAGGAGGATTGGATTCAGCTGCTCTCGGAGAAGCAGCTCCGAGCTTTCTATCCAGCCACCCTCTTTGGAAGTAGCCGGTCAGTCGCATTGTCCGAGTACCACTTGTTCCGCCCTGGTGCCGAATTATGAACTTCTTCTACCACCCGGTTAGGATAATGAACACAAAATATAAAAAGAAAACACAAAAACTTCAAAAGATTAAAATAATCTTTAAAAAATTAGCCTTGTCAATTATGATAAAGAGAAAGGATTGTATAAAACAATAACATTAGTTTGGGGTTTAGAGTTTTGATTGCTACAGAAGAAAGAGATGGAAACGGATTTCATAAATTGAATATGTTAATATCTGCATTTAATTCAAATCCACATATGCCTACTCATATTATCTACATCATTTTCATTCATTTATCCATTTAATATAACCTCGATTCAATTAAAAAAATTGTCTCTGAAAATAATACAAAAATTAATATAAATTATAAAACATAAATAATCTAATTTTATTTTTAATAATTTAAATACGTAAAATATCATATCTTACATCAGATTAATCATAAATAATATATTTCGAATTTTTTAAATATATTAACAATAACAATATTTGAATAGTTTGAATTTGTAACCACCAGGTTTATTTACTGGCATACTAGTAAGCCCATAGCCAGTGTACGACTTGAAATTGAAATTTGCTAATCACAATGGGGCTCACTGCCGATATCCTCTATGCCCAAAACCCTTTTTATCATCCAAAACCCTAAAATCCCCAAACCCTAATGTCACCTCCCCCTGTCATGCTCAAGCTCATCAGTAAGGCCCCTGCTGCCAGTTTCCCCCTCATCCCAAAAACAGATTCCATCTTCCCCCTCTTGAAGCCCAACGATGACAGCCCCGACCCTCCACAAGATCCTCAACACCGATGCCCACGTCATCGCCTCTACCGATGCCCACCTCATGCTTCCGCCAACCACCTCGAGAGCCTTCTCCCATTATGAGTTCCACCGGCTGCTCATCACGTTAGTGGAGAAGAATGGATCTTTGGTGATGGTCAGCCATTGTAAAACCTTGTCCGTCCGCTCTACGATTTTACTGTTGGTTTGGTTATTACTAGGGGTGTTAAACGAGCGAGCAAGCCGAGCTCAACTTGTGCTTGAATTCGACTCGAATAACTCGAAGTTTGTTTGAACTCGACTCGAGATTGAACGAATTTTGAACATGTATGATTGAAATCAACTCAAATATTTTTCATATGTTCGAACTCGACTCGAGCTCGAATACACTTATACACGCCGGCGGTAGCCAGTTCGCGGCGTGGTGGGGCGAGGGCGTCCGAGGTGGGGCAGGGGTGGCCGAGGCGGGGCGGGGGAGACTACAGCGGGCGGCGGGAGCCGGTGACGGCGCGGTGGGGTGGTCAGTGGACGCGCGGCCAAATCTGACGGCGGCACGGCCGGATCTGGCCGCATGGCCACAGCCCGCCCTGCCGCGATTGCCCCACCACGCTGTGGCTTTGTTGGGTAGTGGAGGCCAGGGGACGGCCGGACAGGAATGAGAATGATCCGCGATGTTTTGACAGTGACTTATGGCATCGATCGGCGGTGGTGTGGCGGCGGGAGGCGGTGTTGGCGATGGAGAAAGAGGGCGGCAGAGGTCCAAGGAATAAGAAGCGTCTGGGGAAGGAGGGGGGAGAAAGAAATAGGTGGGTGGCAATATTATAAATAAAAGATGATTCGTGCTTGATTTGAGAAAAAAAAATAATTAATTTATAATAAATAATAAAAAAAATTCCTGATAAGAAAAAAAATAATAAAATATATTATACACCATAACACTATAATCTATCGAGTCGAGCTACGAGTCAATTTCGAGTCAAATTCGAGTTATAATCGAGTCGAGTCGAGTCGAACACACCTTGCTCAAATTCATCTTGTAGGATTCGAATTCGAACCCGAGCATTTAAATATCAAGTTTTGAGTCGAGTCAAACGTCAAATGCTCGCGAACTAGCTCGCTCAATTAGCAACCCTAGTTGTTACCCTAATCGGGTTTGTAGGGTCCAAACATTCTTGTAATGGTTCGTGTATAGTATGGTGTATGTTTATCCAACCTTAGCCTCCTTTAGCTCTCAGTACGCCTATTTGAATGCTACAAACCCGGCTTTTTCATTTTTTGTTTAGTCGAGTCGTATATAGTTAGATGACAGGGTCGTGTCCTGCCTATGTCTTTTGTTGTTTGTCGTGTGTTTGATAACCTTGCAGACCATACTAACCACATTTGGTACCTGCAATGTAATTCCTGAGGTGGGCCCGATCTCTTTAGGGTAAAAAGGAAATCCTAAGTTTTTGAGTTTCGGGCTAACTCAACTCATACATTTTTAGCTAACCCAACTCATACACCTTTATCTAATATAACCCATATGTCTTTAGGTATGACACCCATACCTATGAGTTATCAAGAAAACCACTCTTTTTATATAAAACTCATCCCTTCCCTCACCTTTTCACCATTTCTCTTTCCCTCCTCACTTCCAACAACTTTTTCTCCTCTCCTTAGCCTTCTTCTTTCTCCTTGGAGCTCCAATCACTCTCCTCCACATTTCTAGCCTCCTGGGTGATAGGCTTTAATGTTAGATGTCTTAAGAGACCTCCCCTTGGTCTTCCCTCGTTAGTTTCAGGTTTTTGTTGCCTATACTGCTCATTGTTTGATATTTATCTCTTACATTTTTGTATTTTTTCATTTTTATGACACTTTTATCATGTAGACCTGCTTGTTTGTAGAATTTCGATTCTCATGTATCTTATTTGGTCATGTAAATAAATATATATGATTTTTATAATGCACATAGGTCACTAATCTGCATTGTTTTGATATAAAAATTATATCTTGCTACTCTGATGTTAAATTTTTATGATGTGACACCCCGATTTCAGTTCACCTAAGAACCAAATCGGAAATATCGTGATCAAGTCGAGTCATGTTTAAAATAGCTAGTGTATAAGACTCGATTAATAATATAGATTTAAGTAATGTATTTGGTGTCAAGAGAATGGAAGACATCGCTAAATATACGTAAAGAACACATCAAATATAATTAAAAGTACAAAAGAAAATAATTATATTGAGCTTAAGTGCATGTAGCATTTATCTGTCCTCCCACCAAAACCGACTTAGGATCACCAGACCTACATAATAATAAGAAAAGGATAGTAACTAATGTTACTAGTCCAGAAATAACTAATAGTCAAACTTGCACAGGAGAGCTGACCCTCCTGTTAAATAAAAACATTTATATGCTCCTCCACAGAATCTCTTATAAGGGTGTCAACCTCGTGCAACAATGTCCCCTTTCATACTCATCTCATGCTTCATCAACTCTAAAAACTATACCTCGCGTGGGAACATCAATTTCTTTTCCTTCATGCCTCTACATCCTCTATATCACTTCTGGCCTTGAATATAGTGGCCGAGTACTCTCAGGCATGCACCTTCAATACCCTTTGAAACTATAAGTCTGACATACGCGGTAGTTCAGTATCCATAAACCTCCACACTTCTCCAAATTTGAGGAACTCAAAAGTGGAGTTGTCAGTGTGAGATCCCTCAACTTAGTCCCACATCTAATACCTACTGGGAGATCCTGTTTATAAGTGGGAATGGACTATAGATCTTTAACTTCTGGGGTACCCATTTTAAAGAGATGACTTAGCCTATTACGTTGCACTTTGGGCTGGGTCGTTACAGTCAGGATCCATGGGAATGGAATGAATGCTCACCAATTTAGAGCCCGCTTTGACTAATATGTGCCCTATCTCAAGATGCGATCGTCAGTTTTCCCTTATCTCACATCTCACTAGAAAACTCAACAAAATTATATATACACTTGGGAAAGGATTTATATAATAGACTCAAAGGCAACTTGCGGTAGATCTTGTTTTCAAAATTATCTTCAAAGGTTATTAATTACAGAAGTAAAATACATCTAAATGACCCGTGTTAAGTGGGCCCCGATAAAATAACCACTTAACACGTCCTGTGATCTAGAAATCAAATCAGCAATAGAGTATTGCTATAAAATGCGAGAAGAATCTTAAGGGATCTGTGGTTTTAATTCCAAGCGTGACGTCTACTTTACAGCAAACTCGGACTGTGTGTTGACATCATCAACACATCCTAATAAAGAAGATTCCTAAATAAACCTACAACTAAACATAAAGCATGTAAATCGAAACATAATAAAACAATAACTAACAACAAATATAAATAAATAAATACATAAACTTATGAATAAATAGATAAATAATACATACATGAAAATAATAATACTCTAATTATAAAATAATAAATATCATATACTATATAAATACAAGGCTAAACAAGAGTAAATATCACATATATTCGTGTTAGTAAACAAATACATAATCATTCAATAAATAAATAAAAAGTTGATTTTAATTAATTATGAATAATAATAATAATATCATAGTCATCCAACACGGATTACGTAAATCGAAACATAATAAAAAAATAACTAACAACAAATATAAATAAATAAATTCATAAACTTATGAATAAATAGATAAATAATACATACATGAAAATAATAATACTCTAATTATAAAATAATAAATATCATATACTACATAAATACACGGCTAAACAAACACGAATAAATATCACATATATTCGTGTTAGTAAACAGATACATAATCATTCAATAAATAAATAAATAGTTAATTTTAATTAATTATGAATAATAATAATAATATCATAGTCATCCAACACGGATTACGTAAATCGAAACATAATAAAAAAATAACTAACAACAAATATAAATAAATAAATACATAAAATTATGAATAAATAGATAAATAATACATACATGAAAATAATAATACTCTAATTATAAAATAATAAATATCATATACTATATAAATACACGGCTAAACACGAGTAAATATCACATATATTCGTGTTAGTAAACAGATACATAATCATTCAATAAATAAATAAATAGTTAATTTTAATTAATTATGAATAATAATAATAATAATATCATAGTCATCCAACACGGATTACGTAATTAAATACAAATAAATAATAACATACACACAACAAACAAATAGATAAATAATTAAATAATTAAATAAAGTTTACTAAACATGAATAAGATTAATATTAATAAGTAAATATATAAAAAATAATAACAAACAATCACATAAGCATTCATCATATACAACAAACATAGAAATAAATAATAATGAATAATAATAAATAAATAAAATAAACACTCTTAACATCAAAATATGATAAATAAGATGAATATGCATCTAAGTTAATGTAGGTGTTCTTGAATTACGGAAAATAGTCTAAAAATGGCTGAAATCGAGCTAAAAATAGCGAACTGAATCAACCCGAGCGAATTGACCAAGTCAAGCAACAGTGCTAGGCCGGGTAGCTGGACGAGGACACGGGCTCATGCATGACCATGGGACTAATGGGCAGGTGAACTAGTGTAAATCCCACGATTCAAGTCAGCGTTTTATATTTAGAACCGGTTGGTTCAACCGTTATCTTCGAGTCGAGTCAGTTTCAGAACACGTGTACTGAGCCGACGCCGGTCTCGTGTATGAGCCATGAGGGTCATGTGGACCCAAGTATATGATGATAACGTTATGAACACAACAGAAAAGAATGAGTTATCAGAATATATGAGAGTATGCAGTTTATTTTTTTTATTATTAGTAGAATTAGTTTTAGGCCATTACCCGCGTTAGGACGCGTTACGGGCATTTTGGGTGGGTTGATAGTTCTAGAGAATATCATTATGATTTTTTGGTGTTGTTTGATTTTATGGGATTTTTCCCATATTTTTTGGAATTTTTTTACGACTTAAATATTATTTTGACTCGAGTCGGAGACGAGTCAAGTAATATTTACGAGTTTGCCACCACACACACCCTCGACCTTTCCTTTCTTCTTTCCCAAACCCTCGCCGCGCACAGCCACTGCGCATGCCGCTGCCGCTGCCGTGGACGCCTGCCCGGCCGCCGATCGACGCCGCCTAGCCCGGCCACGGCGTCGCCCTGCCGCCCCGACTAGGTCCGACCCCCATCAGACCGCCGTGACGGGAGGAAGCCACGCCGCAATGCCGCGCCCGCGTTGCGCTTCCGTCGCCGATTCCGCCGCCGGCAACTAGCGCCGCCACGATCGGTCGGTCGCCTCAGCACCCTCAGCCTTCCAGCGACCTTCCCCGACTGGAATGGAGGCCATCGTCGCCGTGGACGGCTGGATCTAGCGACCCATCGCCGCCGGCTCTGTTTTGCCATTTTCCAGCGAGCCGTCGCCTCCATTGGCCACGCTGATGTCATAGATGAGTCGGGCTCGCCGAGCCGGTTCCGAGGGTACCTAACACGACCACTTTCCGGCCAATAAACGCCGCCGGCGATTATCGCTGAAAAACCACTGGAAGCCGCCGGAAAACCGCCAGCAACTGTCGAAAAGCTGGAATTTCTGGAATTCACTAGATCTTCCGTGGGG